>VZTN01005244.1:0-31734 GCA_013400515.1 Erpornis zantholeuca | reverse complement strand
CCAGCGCTGCTCTGAGGGGAGAGGCGGGCGGGGGGCGTCCCCGGGGCCAGCGCTGCTCTGAGGGGAGAGAGGACCTGAGTGTGGGCGCTTCGCTTTCTCCGGGGAAGGCCTCGGGGACGGCCCAGGGGTGAGAGCTTTATTGAGGGGCGGAGGTGGCGGGGTGGGCTGCGAGCTTGGCTGGAGGCCGTGGGACGGGGGTCTCTAATTGTATTCCGAGTTAATTAGAATGACTTAATTTAAATAGCACGTGTTTAATTGCGGCTGTTGAAAGCGCGTTTCTGGTGGAGTTGGTTTGCAGTGCCACTTCGAAGACTACTCTGCTTTATTCGTAGGTCTATTTTAGTTTGGTTTTTTTTCTTATGTTTTTCAGTTAGAACAATTATATTGTGTCTTAACGTTTGGAAAGCAGGTGCTGAAAATGCGTTTCAGCAGAGCCCAGGGCAGTGGTTCCTCTCAGGCTCCTGGCCATGAGGAACCCAGGAGTGCAGCCTATTACTGCAGACTTTTTTACCGAAAATACAGTGAGGTCTCTTCCAGAGAGACGCAGCAAGCTTCACATGTAGGTGATGATGGCCACTCCTGCTTGTCAGTGTGTTCCTCTCTCCTAAAGGAGTTTTTATCATCCAGTCTGTAATATTCATTGTTGAGATCTTTAATGCAGAAAGTATTTTGCTGTGAAAACAAAAGAAATAGATGGTAGAGAATTAGCCTTCCAAAATGAATGCTTAAATATATATTCAGAACATGACCCAAAAATACTTTAATTTGTGTGACTGCCTGAGTTAATCTTTAAATCCATGCTTTTGCAGTTACCTGGCCCACAGCCACCTTTGGTCATACTCTAATGTGAACCTTTACATGATGGCAGAACCACTTAATCTTCAACATAATGAAGTTGCAGGTGGAGATTTAAGCAACAGGGTCACAGGTACCAACTTAATGTTGAAAAGCTTTTAGTTTTGAGACTGAGTTTCTGAAATAGCTAACAAAAACCAGTATTTTGTAAGCAAACAATACAGGGTATTTTTGATAAGTGTGGAAACAGTACAGAAAGTTTTAACAGCAGTACAGGTGCAGTTAGAGAGACTTTGTCCAAAGTTTGAGAGAGGTATCTTGACTTTGTTCTTCTGTGATTGTGTAGATGCTGGATTATTGATGCACATCATCAGTATGAGTATGGCTTATAAATATAACCCCTAATTATCCAAACTTGTGCCAGCTGAAATGCCTTAGAAACTGAAAAAACCCACCAGGATAATTGAAATCTTAGGGAATTTGGACCGATATGTGGGAGTTGCAGTTCCTTCAGCAGTATTTCTTACCTCTTAAGTGCCTCAGTACTGTCTGATCCATGTTCTCTTACTCCAAGTTGGGGAGAGGGAAAGACTTCATTTTGGGAGATCTGCACTAGCTTTGTATACAAACATCTTGGGTCTGGAGAGTTCATGCAATTTGGCTTCAGGTTAGTTCAAGAGTTTTAGTTCAGGCAGAGTTTACAAGGTTAACTTGCTTCCAGGTGTGAAAAAAAGGCCGTGTAAGCTTTATATTGTCTCAGTGGAGACCCTGGATAGGCCTGTCAGACTGGAACCAGCCCTGAATGGCATGTGTAGCCTAGAACAGAAACAAATTCTTCGTAGGTGGATGAGTTTCCCGCCTACAAAACCTGTTCTTATTATATTGATATACAGGCTTAGCTGAATGTCTTGTAAGAGTTGTTCGGTGGAGATAAAACTCGCAGGAAAGACCACAAGGTTTATAAGGCACTCACTGGAAAGTCAGAATCTCTTGTGTCAAGAGTGTTTTGTTTCTCAGTACTGAGTGATAAGCACAGAAGGTAAAACTGTTGTTTTAATAATACCACTGATTGCATTACTGAATAAATATAGTATCAGAGTGAAAACAAGTGACTTTCAGAGCTTGTCATGGTCCAAGCATCTCCATTCACTCAAAGGGGCTGGCAGAATAGTAGGAGTAGCCAAGAGCCTTGTTTCTTCCTGCAAATATTCCATAACGTAGGCACATATTAGTAATGTTAATCAGATCCCTTTGCAAATACTTCTGCTTCTAGGAAGTTCTATGGAAGACAAAACTGGTAGAGAGAACTGCATAGCTGCAGCTGATAAAGGAAATACTGTGAGTTATTTCACTTTATAGTTGCCCCAAGTATTCTGAGCATTTCTAGATAGCAGAAATTATCAGCATGTATTTCTGTTTCTAGAACTTTGAAGTTTTGTCTCTTTTTGTTGTCATAGTTTTGTATTTTAGAATATTTCTACCCTAATGGGCAGCTTTTTTCCAGTAAGAATGACTTCAGGTTTTTCTTCCACAGGTATCACATTCTAATTGGATTAATGGGAAGCCAAAGAAATTGCAATGTTCCTCTAAGAGTGCTTTTTCTATTTGCTATGATAAGAGTTTCTTGAGTCTGTTAGTACCACCCCCTAAAGGGGGCACTTGCCATCGTTGTGGTCTGTTTGGTAAGTGCCTGTTGTCCTGTAGTCTGTGGCATACAGTACATTTATCAGTGAAACCAGATCAGGTTTGCTCAGAATGTCTTAAAATGGATGTGTATTTTTAACTCTTAGACACAAGTATAGACTGTTCAGAACATAGCTGGAGTAACAGAACTGACAAGCAGAAGTGAGCATCTCCTTATCAAATGTGGTGGGGTTTTTTCCCTTAAACATAGAAGGAATTTGGGACATTTGGGCCACAATGTCTGATAGCTGTATGAGAATACAAATACCTATTTGTATGTGCTTAGAATTGCAGGAGAGCTGTTTTGTAAAGTAATTATTTGAACAGCTGTTGTCCCTTCCAATATGTGTTTTGCTAAGACTTCTCTTTTTTGTCTTTTTTGGGTTTTTTAGGAAAGCTCAGATGTTCACAGTGTCTGCAAACGTACTATTGCTCTGCAGATTGTCAGAAAAAAGATTGGCCAGCACATAGAGTAGTTTGTGATCCCATTAAACAGAAGTAAGTTTGATGAAAGTTCTGCCAAATAATCTTCATAGAAAGACAATATCTCTCCCACTGCAACATAAATGACAATGGGAAGGTACTATTAGAGTAAAATATGTTGCTTATGCTAGTACTGTATCATCTTACGCCTGTCATTATTACATATTTGTAATTCTGCATTTTTTTGGATGAGGAGTAAGGGTTGGCAAAAATCACATACTATGAACACACCCTTTTATCTCTGTTTGCAAGTAGATTGTATTATTGATGCTGCTTGTCAGTCTTGGCTTCTTCAAAGTGACATGTTTTTCTTTGATTGCAGTTTAAGTAATAGCAAAACCAAGACGGGAGTTTATCTTAAGGTATGGAATACACTTTTGACTATGTCTCAAATGTATCTGCTGTGAGCGAGTGGCAGTGTGCTTTATTTAATCTGTACAGGAGAGGAGCAAGTTGCTCCTTTTAGAATGATCAGTGCTTCAAATGAAAAGTTACTGGAGAAGTATTCATAAAAATACTTAGTTCTAGAGCTCTTAGAAGGACTATCAGACAACCCTGCTTTTGTTTGAAAAAAACATTTGTGAAAAAGTTGAAAATCAAGATGTATGATGTTGCTAGAGAAATATTGTGGGAGGGAAACAGATGTAGTGTGTCCAATTCAGAAAACTTCTGGTGTCTTGTTTCTGTTGAAAAATCATGAGCTGATTCTTGGAGCCTTGGAAATTTATTAGAGAAATACATTTAATGTAGTACTGTACAGTAACGGCTACAAATACGCTGTTGTTCTTTGCTGCAGAAGGAACTAAAGATGACACAAAGTTCTTCTTTGTAATGTGTTGAAGCATCTCTTGATCTTATTTTGAGCCAAACATTTCTTCCAGTCTTCTTAAGAACTCTTCGGCAGGAGTTGTTTTTTTTTGTCTTTGTAGTTTCTTGGGATCACATTTATGAAAGTGAATAAATGTACATACCTCCAACTAGCCTCGTATTTTCACTGTAGAATTCCTTTGTCATGTACTTCTTTGAAGTATCTTATCCATCTGTTTAACTTTTTGAAGGAATGTAGAAAGGATTTATTCGTGTCGTCATACTTCTGTTATGTTAGTTCCTGCTGTGTGTGTATTTGTGACTGTGTTCTAATGAAACTGATGGTGAGGGCCCTTTATACCAAATGGTTGTACAATATGAATAAAAAGTTTGCAGTCACTTTATTTTCAAAGAACAGAAGGGTTTTTTTCTTTGTTCACCTTTTGAAGCTCACATAAGTTCTACAGAAGTAAGAGAGCTTAGATTGCATGTTGAATAATAATTAGGTGGGTTACGTTAAATTATTAGACTTCTTAAAAATGGATGCCANTAGACTTCTTAAAAATGCAATTTTTAAGAAGCATTAAAGCAGTAGCTGTAATCTGCTCTGGGATGTTAAGGTTACAAGGAAGCAGATGGAATGAAATTTTATTTACGAGAGCATCATAAGCGGGAATTTTAGCTGAGTTGTTCTGTAAAACAGGTGTGAGGAGGTGAATGTGTGAGTCTTCAGCACCTGTTTTTTGTTGATGTTCAGTATATCTTTGCATTGTTTCTTGAAGTTTGTTACTACAAGGAGCTACAACTGAACAACTTCAGTTTAAACATAACTTGAGCTTTTTAAAATAGGGTAATTCAACTTCTGGGGATTCTTACTTTTTAACTTAACTTCCCAATTCTATAGAAGAGACATCAGAAGTTAGTTGAATTGATAGCACTTCAAGCCCCAACAGCAGCTTTAACTTTAATATGCAAGGCAATATTTCTGAAGGCCTTAATTATTTAGTCTCTTAGATGGGGGAAAATAATCTGCTATCCCCTCTTGTTCTAATTATAATTATTTCCAGTCCATTAAGTGTTTCTTTGCCAATTGTGGTTCTAAAGGAAAAGGATGGAATGAAGGCATTGCCAGATTTTTTTTTTTTCCCAGCTGATGGGAAAGCACTGTTCAGTAACTGATGTTGATATATTACAGGAGGAAGTGAGGTTGAGTTTTGCTGTAGATGTTGTTCTTCCAGATTCTGGTAAGTGCTTGGTTGTGTGGGTAAAAAAAACCCAACACAATTAGGGCTTTTATGTTCACACCCCTCCCCAACACCTATCAAAGATGAGTGTTTTTTCTTCTGCCCTTCTCCATCTTATCACTCTCCCTTGACTTTTTTTTTCCAATTTTATTTTATTTCACCTTTCCATAAAATTAAAATTAAAGGCTTGTTAAGCTTAATAACCTTACATTTTAGTGACATTACTTTTCCAGTATATTTGTATTAACTTCAGTGTGTTCTGGAGTATCTTTATTTTTCTGTTTTAATAGATGCATGAAATTTTGGTACCATTTTGTTTCTTTCTCGTGCATTTTTAACTCTTTAAAAATTACAGTAGCAATGTCTATTTCCATGTAGGATTTTACCAGCTTTCATTGTATCTCATACATGCTCATTGAGTATCCCAAAGAAAGAGCAATCATTGAATATCTCTGTATCCAACTGCAGAACTCTATAAGCATGTTTGTATTTCCAACTTAGCAAGCCTCAGTGAGAGATAAGACAAGCACCAGACTCCTTGAGGAGTCAGAATTCAGATTGCCAGTTGAGCTGGGTGGCTTTGATTGACAAAGCAGATCAATGCATGCAAGGTGTACCTTTGCTCATGTGGAGGAATCTATTGTTTAGGTTTTCCTCTGGCTGCAGAGCAGGAGCAATGTAATGTCAAGAGCATATTCATTTCATTGATCTGCAGCCCACAGAAACTTTGAAGGATGTGGTGGTAGATCCTCTTAGCTTGCTAAACTTCCTCATGTGCAGGAAGCGTATCTCCATGTAATACTGTGCAGTCTGTCAAAGGATGGTTCACCTTAGTCCCATGTAGATTCAGATTGTGCTTATTTCACATTTGGTTGCTTCACAGCACACTAGTGAAAAAGTGATAATATAATCTACCAACCTTTTGGAGAGAAAATCACATAAATATCACTGCATTCTTCAAATGTTCCATGCATTCATTCCAGACTTTACAAGCAACTGAAACATTTGCTTTGAGGTTTTCATTTGCAAATAATGGTATTGAAAGTGTAGAATACTGCTTCATGCATCAGAAATGGAATATGTAATAGCTAAGAAACCAAGATTTATAGAGACATCTTGACTAAATCATTACATACTCAGTGTTGTAAATAATGAGGTAAGTTAAGAACCCTTGTGTCTGAAAAGCTATAATCAGTTTTTCAGCTAACAGTCTTTAGTGACTGCAAGTAAATGTTGATTGTTACTGCTTTGCTCATTTTATGAAGTCAAACAGTCTTGGAGCTGTGAATGTGCTCAGAAAACTCAAGTAGTTGGTCTAGTCTGAAGTTACTTTTGTTTTGCATTTTAAACATATTAAGTACTGAACAAATAAATAGAACATGCTCACCTTGTGATAGGGATAGGCCTGGCTCAGAGTATGGTTCTGAAGTGAAACTAACTGATGGCTATTTTTTGTAGTAAATTGTTTATTCTTACATCTGTGTTTTAGAAGACTGCCTAAATAAGGTTCCCTTAGAAATGAAGTCTCATTTAACTCCAGGAAGTGATGGTAGAGGAGATTCTCCAAGAGGTAAGCAAGCAAATCAAATTAAACTTGTGGAATTTTAGGTCCTCCTGTGCTGCATGATATTCTAGCTGCTTACTAGCATCACCTCATACTTTAAAATGTTGGCTAATGGAGCTTCCTTCAGGTCACTACTGACATTAGCTCATACACTTTCTAATAGTATAAAATATTTGTTTAGTGATTATTATGTGAGCATTAATTTCTTAATATGACAGGAGCCTTCAAAATCCAAAGCATCAACAAAAGAATAAGCTATTTCAGTATGTTTGTATTATCAAAGTCAGCTAGCTTTTGATTGGCAACCTTTTTCCTTTTTTATGTACAGTATCAGAAAACCACTCAAAGGGATGTGAAAAAAAAATACCTGAGGATGAAGACTCTCCTCACTGTCCTAATTCAATTGCCAAGTTTGTCTCTTTAAGTATCGGAGATGAATTTTCTGGTGTGGTTTCCCACATTCAAAATCCAGACACCTTTTTTTGTCAGCGGATGCAAAGTGCCCGTAAGTGATGGGTTGGAAATGGGATGTAGGATGCCTAGTATGGCATTTTTCTCTTTGGTAGGAAGTGGCTGGAGGAAGGTACTGCTGGTGTTGGATGTTGACCTGAAATGGTGATTCTGTGTAACTTTAGTCCATGCCTCAGTCAATTAAGAGCCGTTGTGTTATAGATGATAGTTTCTGGCAGTGTTAGCTATTAGTATCACTTACTGCTCTGAAAGGTGATAATTTGTTTGAGTAGTGCAAAGTAGGAAAACAACATAGCTTGGATTTTAGCAACCTGAAGTCAATTTGTATCACAAATATTTAATGTTAAATATGTTCATTCAGGTGTTCCAGAAATGCATTTGAGTTTGTAATGCCTTTGTTTATTTCTATATACCTTGCTATTCCCCATAACAGTGTTTAACAAGGGTTTTCTTAAAGACTGAATGCATGGACTGAACTTCTTGTTACATAGTATGGGGAGAATATCTGAGTATGAGAGAGCCAGTGCCCAAACCCTGTGTTGGTGTTTCCTGATAGAGAAAAACTAGACTCTCTAGTGGGCCAGAGCATGAGGCTGCAGGGACTTCAGGTGTATCTTCCACAGTGCCCATAAACAGATGTCTGGGGGAGAATAAAGAGCAGAGTGAGCTGTGAGATGTCTCATCCTCCCAGTGCTGTCTGAGCCAGCACATTTTCTTCAGCTAAGAGTTTTGGCAGCTGGAAATGGTCTGGTGTATCTCCTACAGTGGATTTTTCTTGTGTCCATGTGCACAGTTCTGAGTGTCCCTGTTTTAATTCTGGGTATTCAATAGTAAAGGGTGTCCTTTGGGGAGGTGACCTACCTCATCATCTTCCTGTTGCTGGAAGAGCTGTCTTCCTTGGTTTCTTCTTGGTGTGCCTCCACTAGTTTGCTTTCAATTTCCACTGGCTTCAGGTTTGTCCTTTTGCTGATAAAGTCCTTCGCTGGTTTCCCTGTCTGTTCACTGCTGTGATTCCTCAGACACACATGAGGACTCTCTTTGATGCTACTGATTCAAGAGCCCTAGTCCGATCAATGTTAAACATTTAAAATAATCTCCATTAGACTACAAGATATTCTTCTGGGCTTTGAGCTTAATTATTTTGTAATAACTGCAAGACAGGCTATGTTCCAAAACCTCTGTATTTTGACATCAGGTCAACTTGCTGAGCTTGAAGCATCTCTTAATGAATACTGTGGACAAATTCTCAGTAGTCCATCCTTCCGTCCTGCTGCTGGCAGTGTGTGCTGTGCCCAGTTCACAGGTAAAAATAGAGTGAAAGTACTAAATTGTGTCACTTAAATGTATTGCCAGAAAAATACATTTTGTACTTAGGTCTAGAAATGTTTAATTAGAGTTTGTCTCTGGTTTTTAGCTGTGGATAATGCTAGTGATTAAAAAAACCATAATACCAATTTTAAAATGTCCCTTTATTGAACAAACTCTTAACACTGGGTTCATATTATTCAGAAGAGCTTTTTAAGAGATCATGGAGAAATTTGGGGATTTTATGTTGCTAATTCTATTTCCCCAGGGTTGGAAATAAGTAGATCTTTGAAATTTCAGTGTAAATGGGGTTATATGTAATGATGCTGCTCTGATAGACTGCTTCTCAAAATGCTACTTAGCCAACACGTGGTAGTCCACCTTGGTATTGGGATGGATGTATTTTTATATTGGTCTGTTAAAAAAAAAAATTCAGTTCTCAGATGTTACATCTGTATCTTCCTTTCTAGAAGACAACCTTTGGTATCGTGCTGCTGTTAGAGCTTATGCTTCTGAAGACACTGTTTTGGTGGACTATATTGATTATGGTAATTCTGACTCTCTTCCACTGACCAGACTTCGTCCTATTATTCCAAGCTTAATGGACTTGCCAGCTCAAGCCATAAGATGTAGCCTGGCAGGTATGAAGTAAATGATAAGCAGTTTCAAACTCGACAGGGGGAAAACAAGTGGTATTAAGTAACAATCATATCTCTAGTATCTCACGTTGAAATATGGGGAAGGATGAAGGTAACAGTAGGCATTATTTCCAGAATTCTTAACTGTCATGGCATATTTACAAAAGGTGACAAATATTTCATAATGTACTTGCAGTTATTGTACCTTTCCACACATTGGTGAGAGTTGGACTGACCTCAGGATCTTTCCATACTATGTGACTTTTTTAGGTGTAAAGCCACCATTAGGAACATGGACCTCAGAAGGTATTTCTTGCATGAAAAAACTGGTGAAAGACAAAGTGCTGACAGTAAAAGTAGTGGATAAAGAGAGTTCTAGATCTGTGGTGGAGCTTACAGATGCATCAGTTACTCCAGTAGTAAATATATCGAGCCTTCTCATCGAGGAAGGCTGTGGAGCTGAGGAACTGAGGATGGCCTTGCCAGCAGCCAGAGTGAGTGGTGTTGAGCAAGCCAATGGTGAGTATGAACAGATCTTGCTGAACGGGCATTATTTAACCTCCTGCTAGTGGGTACCGAGAATGCAAGCTGTTAGCTGGTAAGAGCTTTTCAGTCTGGCTCATCAAGTCTAGCCTTCACAAGTCTGAAGTTTAGCCATGGCAACTCCGTAAAGAAATTGTGTGTTTGTATGTGAATGTGCCCAGGTGTGCACACTTCAAGTTGGAGCTGCCTGCTTTTGGCAGTTGGTACTTACTCAGCTTAGAAGTCTTACAATTTCCAGTTGAAGTAGGCTATGAGTAGTTATTACCTGCCCGTTGTTATGCTCTCATCTAGTAGTGCAAATTGTATTTTCTCTGTTTTCATCTTCATTGTCCTCTGTTTTATACATAAACACACATACTTAGTCCTTGAAAATTTGACTGCAGTAGCTTATAAAGCTTCAAGTCTATGCATAAATTGCCTTGTTTGAATTTAGTGACCAAAGCTTCCATCGGAGATATTTTTGCAAAAGTTACATTGAGTTTCTGTGAAATCTAGGGGAAGATTCCTGGTTTCTCTCATGTGAAGCATGCTAAGTTCCTTTTTTCCATACTATGTCTGACAAATGTATATATTCTCTTCTGATCCATTTTTACTGAAAACAGGGGAAGTCTTTTCGTCAAGTCTACGTTCAAATAATTTCGATCGTCCTCACGAGATGCCTTGTGGCCAGGACACAATTACTCCTTGTCTTTATTCAGAGAGTAAGGAATCTTATATAAAATTGAAATGAACAGTAACTTCTCTGGCTATATCTAAACATGTTTTGATCTATGGCCCTCATCCAGGACCTGTTCTGTACTCGTTTGGTTTCTTGGTTAACTCTCCCCTTTTTTTAAATTTCCCTCACTGAGTCGGAGCTGTTGAATGCAGGTTTTAAGCAGTGTGTTCTTCAGTGTGCCATGATTTAGTGTTCCCATGATCTATTCTACAGCTTGTGTTAAATAATGAGCTGCTTCAGGTACTTGAGCATAATACACAGTGCAAATTTCTGCAACCAGTCTTTCTAGTGATCTTTTTTGTTCTGCCTCCTTAGATTGTTTCCAGTAGTCTTGGTGACAGATGTTTCCCTTTTCTGTGCTCCCTGCACTGTTTCCAGGAACGAAGGTTCCCCAGTGTCCCTCTTGCTCAAGCTGTTGCCAGCTAGTCTTTATCTCTTTGTGTGATTACTCTTCCCTGTTACCTGTTTTGTTAATGAAGAAATACATTAAACAACTGGCATATTTCTCTTACTTCGTTTTATTCTGTAAAGAGACTCTCGGTGGTAATTAGTCTATCAGACAATTTATAACCAGAAATTAGAGGATGAGAATGAGGATTTAGGATGGGGTTTTTTTTCTCCTGTAGAAGTAATTTAATTTCTTTTCATTCTCTGCTTTTCTTTGTCCTCTCTAGAGGACACAGCGAACAGAAGAATGTGCAACTGGATTAAATTAACTCTTAATCAAACACTCAGTGTCATAGTGTGTACAGTGTACAATCCTGGAGAATTCTACTGTCAGATTTCAAACAGCCATGGTAAGTTTATTCAGCTTTTTTCTTTCTGATAGTTTCTGTGTTTTCTGATTTGTCATTTATTGTAGTTCTACTATAGTAGTTCTTACTGTTTCAAGTAAGCTTTATAGCACAAAGCCTTACCTTTGAGTGTTTTATCTAACAATATAAGTGGAGTGACAAAGAAATTGGATCATGGTATTGAAGTCTGAAAATGTTGAAGATAAGCAGTAGAGTAAATTGAAAGAGTTACCATAACCTAGGGATATCCATAAGGATACCTTAAATTTTTTTTTCACTGAAAGAATAGCCAGGCATTGGAATAAGTTGCCCAAGAAGGTGGTAGAGTCACTGTCTCTGGAAGTGTTCAGGAGGCGTCTGTATGTGGCACTTGGGGATATAGTTTAGGGGTCATGATGGTGGTGCTGGGTTGATGGTTGGGCTTGATGATCTTGAAGGTCTCTTCCAGCCTTCATGATTCAGAGATTCTGTTAATAAAAGCAGGTAAGTGACATGTTTCCTGTGCCAAGGTAATATTTACTGGAGCTCTCTTTTAATACTCTCTTCAGAAATTCAGAAAAACTTAAAAAGATAAAATAATTGTGACATGAAAATGAGAAAATGCAGCCACTGAGATGTGACTTCCTCTTGGATTAGCTAAAATGTAATCTTGTTTCTCTCCCAGAAGTGTGTAATAAAGACTTCTGATAGCTGCTGGCTTTTTAAATGCTAGAAAAAGAATGTGACTTAATTTAGTGACTGAAGTGGGAGCTAAAGGCATTCAAACAAAAAATAGGAGGGCAGCTCTTAAACAGAGAGGGATGTTTGTTCCTTGACTTATGTAGTCAAGGAATACATTTGAAGGTTTTCAACTGTAGAGTGAAAAGTATTGATAAAATTCATCAGCTTATTTCATTGATCTCATCTTTGGTGTTTTTTCTTTCTAATTTTCAGAGTTACTTGCTCTAAACTCACTTAACAAATCATTGTCTGAATACTGTCAGAAAACTCCACCAGATGTTTTTGAGCCTGAGAATGGAGACCTTTGCTGTGCTTTTTACTCTGGCAAGTAACTAAAATAGTTTTGGTTTTTATATGAAAAATTAGCTGATAATTTGCATTGGCAGAGGACAGCAAATAATTATATTTATTTACTAAGTAATGAAAGATGGTAGACTTAACAAATGTGTGAAGTAATTATTAATTTTTTTTGACTTTTTAAAAATTAGAGGATGGTAACTGGTACCGTGCTGTGGTGCAAAATGTCACTTCAGATGGAACTGTTCGAGTGAGCTTTGTGGACTATGGAAATACTGAGGAAGTACCTCTGGATAATATTCGACAGATCTCATCCTCGTTCCTAAAGCTTCCATTTCAAGCAATTAAATGCTGGCTCTCAGGTGAATCTTCTTGTGAATTCTTTCTCTTACAAGAGCTTTTGCATTTAGAGACTTGCTGCTTTGGGGGAAGGAGGTGATGACAGGAGTACTGTGCAAAACTCTGTTCTTCTGGGTTTGTTTGTTTCTCTTCTCAGCTCCTGCCAGTTCTCTGGAGTGATCTGCGTGGACTTTGCTTACTGCTTCACTGGTCAAAGGGAACTTTTTTAGTTCTGCTTCATCTGTAGTGCTTACTGGCTTTTGGTTGCTGCCTTGCTAGGAGTAAATGTCCTTTTGTGCAACTTTATTTCTCAAAATTTTTGCAGGCAAAGGAGCTAGTCTGTTTTAATTAAGCAAGTTGGCTTTTCAGTTCTCTTTTATTTGACTCCTGAAGAGTTTGGCGCTGTACTGCTGTTTCTCAATACTCTGCAAATTCCTTTTCCACACCATTCAGAGTTCTGCAGAATTTTTCTTTCTTTCTGAGGTAGTCTACTTGGTTTGAAAATGAAAAATGTGGAAACAGGAAAAAGCTCAAAACCACATTTCAATAAAATGTCTTTTGCTGTTCCCCCACCTAGCCACCCTTAAAACTCTGAGATTTTGTCTGCTTCTTTGATAAAAAGGCATTGTTACACTGATTCAATGACAGTCTTAATAGTAATGTTTGTGCTAAGGCAAAGGATTTACTTGGTTGAATCATAAAATATAGAAGGAGAAACTTGGGAGTCATGAGGAAATGTGATAATTTACAAAAAACGAGGAAGAGTAGTTAACAGGATGAAGGGCAATGTGTTTCCCTAGGGTAGTAAAAGTTGCCTTGATATTTCAGGGTATGTTTTAAATTTTTTTAAGCTATTTTAAAAGGAAATTATAATGTTGAGGAAAGTCAATATTAATAAATGGAGATATTTTAACAGTAATTTGATTTCCTAGGTATAAAGCCTGGAAATAGCAAATGGAATCCAGGAGCTACAACCAGATTTCATATGTGCACTTCAGGGTTAGAGCTTCAAGCCACAGTAATTTCCCTTTCTGAAGATGGGGCAGGTGTAGTGCTTACTGACAATTCCACAGATTCTCCAAAAATTATCAATGAGATACTAACTTCAGAAAAACTGGCTGTAAAGGAAGTTCTACAGGATAAAAATGCCTTTCCAAACAAGTCTGTTGATCAAAAAGGTAACTAAAGGAATGTTAACTTTTACATTTAACTAGAGTTTTCAGTATTCCAGCCTTTAACTGTTATTTTCTTGTTTAATTAATACCCATGCATAGTTTTGGTTATATTGTCAGTTCTTACAGTTGAGCACCAGCTGCCCTGCAGGTGGCATTACAGACAAAAAGAGAAAGATAAAAATCACTGTGTTTGTCTTAAATGAATGCTGTTTGGCTCTGTTAGAATTAGACATTTTCTATGACTAAAACTTTTCTCATGTTTGCTTTTCAAGATCTTATTTTTTACTTTAGCTACTTTTATATGCCGAGTTTGTGAACAGCGGAGTAAGCATCAATTAACTTGGTTTAGATTTGTCTTCCTGAAGGGGAGACATGTAGTTGTGTCTGAAATTTAAGAAGTTATTATAAATATCAAATAAAAGAACAGTTCCTTAAAATATATGTGTATGCTTGGAGGACAGGGATAACACTGCATTTTCTTACAATTTCTGTTAGCAACCTCACTTGGGCACTGGAAGTCAATTGAATTGGCTGTAGATGAAACCATGTCTGTCTGGGTTACAGAAGTTGTAAGTCCAGACTTGTTCTATGCTGTACCAGTCCCAAATGAAGGTAAGAAAAAGTGTTCATTGTTCTTAAGAAGTCACTGTTGCAAGCTAGTTAATAAAATTAATGTGTATAGTGAACTGAACTGTGTAGAAATGTATCTTGGACAGTAGGAAAATACACAAAAAGTCTAAGGTGGGAGCAGGGGGGCTTAAAACTTAAGTATGCTCTTCATTATACCCAAATGTGGTTAGTTAGTGAATGTGGGTTTTTTCTGTAGGTCAAAAGAAACTCTTCAAGGAGCTGACTTCCCTGGAAGACTATTGTAGATCTTGTAACAAACAGCCCTTCCAGCCAAAACTGGGTGAAGCCTGTTGTGCTCAGTTTTCAGGTGAGACAATTATTTTTCCTTCCATTTCCTTGGCCAGTGTAAAACACAGCTTTCATTTTTACTTTAGACAAAGGAAAAACACCAACTTGAACGTGCTTATGGATTTCTTAATCGTGCTTTATTGCAATTGGCGTTTTACATATCCACCAAAGTATTTAAAAATTCCTGGAAAACTCTACAGTTTCTTGTTCTCAGGATAAACTGTGTTTATAAGATGATACTTCACATGTGACACCATTCTTATCTCTTGTCCCAATCTTTTCAGGTAATGGCAACTGGTACAGAGCTGTTGTTCTGGAAGCTTCCCAGTCTGCAGTGAAAGTACTCTATGGAGACTATGGAAACACAGAAACTTTACCCCTTTCAAAGGTGCTGCCAATCACTGATTCCTATTTAAAGCTGCCTTTTCAGACAATTACGTGTTCACTTGCAGGTAAGAAAAACCTCCCCAAAATAAGCAAAAACGCCTAACCCAAAAAACCCTGACTGCTTTTCTTGAACATTATAAATTTGTACTTTGGTGGTTCATTCCTTAATACTGATAAACTGGTAAACAACATAATGATCTTCTGAAATAGTATATTAGTAAACATGGCAAGAGCTAGTTTAGAAAGCTAGTTTAGAAAACATGTTTTTAGTTCACTATTTGTATTAAGAAAATTTAGCATCATATTTTCCACAACATATATGTACGATTCAAGTTATATCTTAAAGGAATTATTTATTGATTTTCCTTTGAACTTGATTTTCCTTTTTTTTTTTTTTTGCAGGAATAGAGAAAGCTGAGTGGTCTCCATTAGTGCTTGACATGTTGAAAAAGCTATTATTGAAGCAATACGTCACAATTACAGTGAAAGGGATTAATGGAAATATTAATTTAGTAACAGTGGAGAAACACAGTGACAATGGTTCTTTGAATGTAGCTGACAAACTTCTAAAGGAGGGTTTGGTCAAATCCTGCAGTGCTGAAAACTTGCATAGTCAACATCAAGGTATATACTTTGGCTTAATTACTTTGGTTTGCTTATTCTGAAGAACTTGTGAGCACATGGGGGCTAAATGACTTTTCCTTCTAAAAATCCTGGACAATGCCACATGTCACCTCTTAAATTAGGGAAGGCGTGTGCGTGTGTGTTTTGCTCATTCACTTTGGTTTTTGTAGGTAATGGAGGTGAGACCAACTGCTGCTGCATGGAATTAAAAGTGCAAGTAAGATTCAGTCCAAGCAATACTTTCTTTCTTATGTTTCCAGAATTCAGAGGAAAGCAATGGGAGTAGGGGAATAACAGCTAACTGGAAGTTATGTGAAATATATCTTGACACTTTTCCCCAGATTTTTTAATACATGGTAATAAGTAGAGCGCCCTGAACCTGAGGGAGGATAGTGTATAGAGCACACAGACTTCATTAGTCTGTACTTTCCCCCGCAGACAGCCCTTCATTTTTTTAGAGTGTGAAGTCTCAGGAGTGGTACTTTCCATTGTTGTCTAATTTAGGATCCTGATTTCAGTCCTAATTTGAGTATTTAATCAATCAGGTTTGAGGCAGCTGCTTCAGGAAAAAGGAAAAGGAGGGGAGGGACACATACATGGACAAGGGGAAGTCAGCTACAATTATACTGGCTTTTTCCCCCTCCAGAAGATTTTACAATAGAAAGGAACTATATATTTGTTGAATTAATATGGTATTTAGATGAGTTTGTCATGTTAGGATGTACCCTGATCTGAAATCAGCAATTAAAAAAACTAGAATTGTATATTTCTAATTCTTTCTGCTTATTCCACAGCTTGAAAAGCATAAACAGGTCCTACTCTTCCTTTTAAACAAGTTTGGGAATCCAGATGGATTCACTGAAATGAAAAGTCTGTTAAAGCACTAAGTCTCTGATATGCACCATTTCATTTGCATGTCCACCAAGTTGCTGCAGTTCCTTTTTTAGAAGATCAAGAGCATCAGCTTTTAAAAATAAGGGTGATTTTGTAGAAATTCTGCTGTTTAAGTACCTGCATTTGTCTGTATGCTTGGATTGTTACTGTGACACAAGTATGTAACTTAGAGGATTGCAAAGCTGCAAGCTAAAATTTCTGTTCTGTTCTTGTTTTATGCCACCATGTGCTGCTAAACTTTTTGCTTTTATTTTCCTGTGGAATGCACACAAGTTCATGGAATGGCCATTACATTGTGAGTCTGTTCTGCAGACTTGCATTTGAAATTAATGTAATTGTAAGGCTCACTTAACTTGGTACCATCAATATTACTTGGAAAACTGTATTTTTTTGATTACTCACCTTTAAACCTAATTTCTGAAGTTAGACCAAGATTTGTTCTTCATAAACTTGATTTCAGTTTCATTAAATGTTGAATGTTTTCTTGGACTGCATACAGGTAGTTCTCTCTAAAATGAGTACACCCTTTAATGTGCAGTTCTTTTTTTACACTCATGCTGTATAATATGCATCTGTGAATATTGTTTTGAAGCAAATTGTGTTGAAGCTGTTTTGTGTGTAGCTAGGTCATCAGGATTTCTACCCCATCGAGTTTTCACATCATAATAGAAAAGGCCCATTCTGGGATATGACAAAAATACTGAATCAAATTATTAATAGATTTTCAGTATTTCTTCGGTTGAATACCTCGTTGTCATTTCTGACTAATTCAGGAATGTCAGATTATTGTTTGTGGAACACAGTAGACATTTGCTGATTGAAACTGCATGGTCAGCCTTTTTGTCCACTTAAAATTTATACTGCAAGTTTGGGCTTTTGCAGATTGGAAGAATCTTGAGATTAAAATTGTTGCGAAATATTTTCCTTTGGCTTAATGTTTTATTACACTCAAATTGCCTCAGATTATTCTTCCTGCCTCTTTGTTTTTGTTGTATCATATTCTTTCAGTAACTAATAATTGGATGAATGGTTGCACTTGGGTTTTTAGGGTTGTTCGTGCCCCTGGTTCTGAACCAAGATTCTGGCTGTGTCAGGTGATCCTGGGACAAGGATCACTTGCACAAGCATTTCCCCACATGCAAAGCACCTCACTGATGTTTTAGTCTTCCCACACCTCTTGTTCACTTGTCCACGTCCTCCCTCTGCTAGGTGTAGTATTCCTCCAGGTGCAGTAGGTGTGAATATGGTACTTCTGTTCACAGGTCAAGCATAGTTTTCTGTAGAAAAACAAACATTAGGAAAAATAATCTCAAAACAAATTGAATCCTCCATGAAGCTACTGTAGTGCTGCTGTGGGGCAGAGTGACTGGGGGGCTGTACTTCTGCGCTGTGATGCTGTCAGGCCTGCTGGCTGTGCTACAGGGCTGCTGACATTTTCGGCTGTACGGAGTCTATTGGAGGAGCGGATACCAGTGTTTCTCCTAAATGTAAACCTACAGCAATGTGGGTGTTCCTGTGGTTGTTTTCCCACCCCCAGTTCGTAGTTGCAGGTTCAGGCTGTGGTGGATGTGGAGGAGCAGCTGTCACAGCTGAACACGGTGTAAATCCAAGTGGGGAAAGACTGCTCATAACCCCCGCAGTTGCACAAGGGCTGTGCAGTCTGCTGAGAAAAGGTAAAGTGCGACTCAGAGCGCTTTTCGGAGGGCAGGGACCCTGTGGGGCTCAGAGCTGCTGGGGGTACGCTCGCTCAGCGGAGCCGCGTCTGCAGCGGGGTTGGAGGGCAGCCCCCGTCCGGCTCCTCCTCCGGCTGCCCCGGGCCGCTGCTTCCCCGGCCCGGCGCGGAATAGGACGGGGAGGGGATTGGAGCCCAGCAGAGCCTTCACGGGGATGGCCGGGGCTCGTCCCCAGCGGGCCGGGCAGTCCCGGCGGGGACACTTTTCTGTCCCCTCGGCAGGGTGCGTGGGGCAGCGGGGATGCAGCAGTCGGCTCAGAGCCCCTGTCCAGCCGGGGACAGGAAGGGGGGGGCAGCAGGCACCTAAAAAGCCGTTTCCGCAGCCGAGGTCCTGTCCCGGGTCTGGAGGTGCCCCAGCCGCTGTGCCTCTGGTCCCCCCCGCAGGGACCCCCGACCTCTGTGCGGGGATTGCTCCAGCTCGGCCGGAACACGGTGTGAATCTGTTCACTCCAATAAATAGGGCCACGCTGCGTTAGTAAAGTTACAACCCTACCACCCAGGAAACCACACTCAGCCCGTGCTCTAGTGTTTTTATTAGTTTGTTTCTAGCACTTTAGGGGTGCAGCCAGGGTAAAGTGCTGAGCCTGCGAGGGCAGGCTTTCCAACAGGTAGTGTCTCTTGTCCATAATAAAAAGCTTTAAGTAAAAGACACACTAACAACTTGATCAAGTCTTGATAATTAAGGACCAAAGGACCTGGGATGGTACCTGTAATGTGTTTGGATACTTGGACTTAATGAAAGAAATGAGAGTAGCTTTTTTATTTTGCATAGTAAAGATGAGGCATCACTGTGAGACAAATCCTCCATGCAATCAGATTTTCACTTTATTCAGCAAGGGCTGTGTTGGAGAGGCAGTGTGTGTGCTGACCTACTTCTCATCTTCTGTGTGCTGGGGTATCAACCATGTCATCTTCAATGTGTGCTCATAAAGATGTCGGAGTCTTCCAGGAAGGCTCTGAGAGGAATAAGTAGAAGGAATGGCTTAGAAAGTAGATCTCTCTTGACCCTATCACAATTATTAAAAAAAAAAAAAATCTACGTGGAATACCCCTACTTTCTAAAGTAGGGCCTTTAGGAAGTCTCCTTTTGGAAGGGCCCACAGACCACTGTCCTGAAAATACATACAGGTGCCAGCTTGTACATGTTTGTGGGAGCGATGCCATGGAGATCATTCCTATGATCTGTGGCTTGTCTTTGGGGCTCACAGAGATGCAGCATGAAGATAAGGTGAGGATAGGGGTTAGTTTTGTAATAGGGAGTAGGTATGAGATGATGTCAGCATGTCTCATATTAGAGCTACACTTAATGACAGAGATGTTAAAAAAGGATTTGTTCTCTCTCCCTTCAGCCTCTGCTGTGGGGAATCACTGAAGCTGACAGCTCTCCCACTCCATTCTTTGGGAACCATTCACACCTGCTCCTGGCATAGGTAGATCAGTAGCTGATCCACCTCAGGTGTGGATGTTTCTGGCTGGTGCAAAGCAGTGCAGGTCAGACCAGACACTCAGCTGGAGATTCTCTGCCCAGATTTGCACAGCTCAGGTGAGGGGGTGACAAAACCAATTACAGTAAGTGCTCCAGAACCCATAGCCTTGAATTCTCAGTAGGGGGTGTGTAACAAAGTTACATATATGCTTTAATAACGTCAGTATAATGATATTGTTTGCTTGTGTATTTTCTTATGTTGCTGTTTGTCCTAAGATAGTAAATCCTGCAGATCCTGTTACCCCTTTTCTCAGCCACTCCATAAAACATTTCTTCCCAGCATCCATGCTGGCTGCTCACTGCAGTGCTTGTGATGCTGAGGCAGGTTCTGGGTCCCTTGGGTGGGTTTGCATGTTGCAAAAGATTTAAAAAGTGAGGCATTTGTGGAGACACTCCTGCTGCTCTAGCCACAGGCAAAGTCAGTAGCATAAGCACTTCTGTCAGAACAAACTACACAGTAAGTTTAGCAAAAGCTCTCAGGTCAGAAAAGTGTCTTATTCTGTAACTCGTGGGTTGTAAAGGACCTGATCTGCAGCATGTTGGTTTTGACAGTACCCTATGTGAACAGTGCTGCAGGATGAAGATCTCTTTATGTACAGGAGCCTTTATTGCACAGGGGGAAAGAGCGTCTCGAGACTCCTTTGCTGCAGAACTGGGTGGGGGAGAATAAATCAGCTGGTTTTGCAGAGCATCTTATGGAAATTTAATCGTGTTTATCCCTTGGAGAAATTTTTAGACTGCAATTTGTGATGTTTGTTTTAAGGAGAAGTTTAAACATTTCCCTGTTGTCTTCCTTCTCACCCCTTCAGTTTGAGATCCCACTGTGAGCTGCCCCCAGGCAGTGCCTGTGGCTGGGCAGAGGGGATGCGTGGGGCTCCCTAATGGAAGTTGCCCACTGCCTCCAAACCTTGGCAAGAAGAAAAAAGTAAAATTATTTATGGAAAACATGCTGAGAGAGACTGAAAAAGGAGACAGCAAGATTGGTCTCCTCTCCCTGCCTACATCTAAACATCAGATGAACACTTAGCAGTGGGTTCCCCTCAGCAAGTTGGGGCCATTCCTCAGCAGTGACAGGAGGTTGCTTGGCTTGTTGAGTATGTTTTAGGAAATATGCAGTGTAATCTTTCCTGCTTTCTCCTCTGTTCAAATGAGTGCTATTTTGCAATGTTGACAGACATGTTGGGAAGGTACTTGTCAGGAAGAGCTTTTCTCTCTTTACCTGTCTCTCCCATCTCTGGTCTCACTCCTCCAAATACAGTACACATGGTTACAACTCTTACTTAGCTTCAACTAAGCTGTCATCATATTCATGTGTCCAAGTGAGAATCTGGGTACAAAAATAGGAGTTTTGATTTAGTGTCGTTCAAAAAAAATGAATTATTGACTTGGTATTTTAAAATTCTCTGTCTTAATGCCTGAAAAGATAAAATGGCTCCCTCACCACCCCATCCCCCAGCAAAGCTGCTGTCTAAGGTTGTTGCTGCTAATCCTGGGCTAATGCTGATGAGCAGCGATGATGAAGCTGTCTTTCAATTGCTGCTGCTAAGCGTCTGGCTGGGCAGAGAGGCAAAGAATTCATCCTGCAGATTAGTTGATTTAAACTCAGGATAAGAACAAGTTGTAGGAACATCTCGACCTGTCAGTGTTTTGTGTGAAAACAATGTGAAATCCCCCCACACCTGTTGCATGTGACTGCAAGCAGAGGCTTGTCCTGCTTTGGGTGATGTGTACTCTGGAAACAGCTCCTAGAAAGAATGTCCTTGAGGCATGGCAGAAGAATGCCTTTTTCTCTGTGGCATGTGCAGGGTTTGAAGCTCCTGGGGGACATGCATTGGGGGTTCCCCAATGAAGTCATGTTTTGTGTTGACCTCCCTTTACTTAGCCAAGCCTGGGATCTGTTCATTTGGTGGGGGCAGGCTGCTGGGGGTGTTGGGAGGATGTTCTGAAGGGTGATGCTTGATGCATATGGCACTGCAAGACAGTGTTACTGTGTCTGTAATCCCTAGTGGGGTGATTCTGTCGGGGATGTGTACTCGTACAGGTAACTGAGCATGGCCTGCTATAGGTATCTTGCCTTGTCTGATGTGAGGGGTGTATCACTTGCTGCAGAGACAAGTCTTTCCTGAGAAAAATCCCATTCTGTTTTCTTGAAAAAACAATTAATAGAGCTGGTTATCAAGAAATGTGCTTACTTTCCTTTAACTAAATGAAGAAAATCTGCTTTGCATGACAGGGGCAGAGATCCATCAGGAATCTGGTCAAGTGTGCTCTACTGAGTGCTTTTAATCTGGAGAAAAAATAAATACACGTTTGAAATAGAAAGCCAAGAGCTCTACCAGATACATTTGGTCTAAATCTGGGCATGCTTGAAAGTGTCACTGAAATCCACCTATGATGTGATGGCAGCCTTGCTGATTTCAAAGGAAAAATGAGCAGAAAATTGGCTTTGCTGGACAGTTACAGAATGAAAACATCCCCCCAGAAAGCCAGTCCTTGGCAAACATAAGGCATGAAAGAGCTTGGGGTTGAGTGTTGTTGGAGATCCATGTTGGGGTCGGGCTGCGAGCGCTGCAGGATCCGAGGGACAGGTCCCCTGTGCTGGGCTCCACAGCCGGGACATCCTAGCCAGAGCTGATGGGGAGCTCGGGGGGATATGGCTCAGACTGTGCTCGGTGAGCCCCTGGAGCAGTTCGGCTCTCCACCAGCTTCCCCAGGGACACGGGGCCCGGGTGGGACTCAGCTGTGAGAGAGACGTGCTCTGAAGAGGGAGGAGAGGAGGGGAGGCAGGGCTAGGCTGTTCCTCCTCCCCTGCCGGGGCTGCTCTCTCCAGATGTGATGGGAAAGGAGAGGAGTATGTAGAAATATTTTTTTCTATCATTCCCTCGTTCTCATGGTTTTTCCTTCTATCTGTTCCCCACCCTTCTCCCCAGGGCTGGAGTTACTTTTGCCCCTCAGACAAAATGTTTCTGAGCTCATCACCTGAGACACCCAGGAAGATGATCAGCTGCAGGTAAAGAAATCGGCTTTAGGAAATGGATTTCTATTCCTCTCCTCTTTTGTTTGTTTGTTTATTTTTTATCCTCCAGATTTGTCACCATGAACCTCTTGTCATTTGAGTCCATCTGCATTTTCCTGCTTTCCCAAGGTATGTTTAAAGTTGTCATTTTGCATCAGTGTTTTTTTGGGTGCTTCCCCATCTGCGGCTGGAGTTCTTTGCTCTGAGGAATGAGAGCCAAGTCAGTGCCTCTCCAGGAGGTTTAGGGATAAACTTCTGAAGCAAAGTTTCACACAAAAGGGGAGAAAATAATACCTGGAGAAATGGCTTTTCTGAGAATTGGAACATGTGACTGATGTGTATGTAAAATGTCTAATTGATATGGGAAAAGCTGATGTTAAGATATTAAAAATGCATAAATCTATCCAGTGTTTATGACTGTAGTCTCAGAAGCGTAAGGCTCTGTGTCCCTGCATGCACTAAGCAGAGGGACTGTCCTGTGTGCTGGAGTCATGTTCTTGGCATTTTTTCATACTCTCTGTGTCTCTGCTAGAAGGAATTTCCTGATATAGATACACTGCTGTGTCACCAAATTATTTTTTGCAACTGTGAAACCTATACAGAAAACCAGCATTTTTGCTGTTACAGCTTAAATCCTGTATGTCTTGTTCATAGATGATTATCTGTTTGATCCCACAGCTTTGCTGGTGTTAGGTATACAACAAATCCATGTTGACCAGGAGATGATTGGCAAGATCTCAGCTGCTGGCCAGAGTAAGTTTGTTTTATAAAGCAAGTCTTTTTTATTTCTGAATACCCTCTCTTGTTTTGGTGTGTTTTGTTTTGGGGTTTTTTTAAAGTTTTTTGTTATTGTTTATATTTATTAATCTATCTTCCATCCATAAAGTCCCTAGCAGTGCTCTGGTGATCACAGCACTGTGGCTGCCTCTGCCCTAACCCAGTGTTCTTCTTCATTGGTGTTAACTTTCCTGGGATGTGATCTACTCTGTTTTTCCCAAATTGGCTATTTGCCAACTGGGTGTTTCTCTGAGTTCCTTCAGAGCCTGCTCCAAGCAATCCTGATTTAAAGAGCTGTGTTTAATTACAAACTTGATCAGACCTCCCACGTGAGTGATTTTTTCAGGCTGTAAAGCCACCACCAGTCAGGATGTTGGGAGCGGGGTGATGGTGTTTTGACTGGCCAGCACATGTTCACCTGCAGCTCCCTTTTTGTACTTGTAATCAGTTTCTGATAAACTCTGTTGGGAGTTCCCTCCTGATGGCCATTATTTTCTATTGTGTGTCAAGGTATAAAATGCATTTATTCCTATACCAGGCATGCTGTCCAGCTCTATCCTGTAGCACCATGTGTTCAGCTCAGACTTTCCATCCCGAGGTGCCGTGTTTGGCTGCGCATCCCCAGTCCCTTAGTGGGCTGCAGACATCCTGCTTACGAGTCCCCAGAGAAGAGCTGCATTGCACCTCTCAACTGCAGAGCCACCTGAGGAGTGTTTCTCCATGCTGAGCCAAATCTGGGGGCTCTGCAGTTTTCTCTGTGCATGCTTAGGCAGGGATAACAACCCTGTTGCATCTCCAGGTTCAGCCCAGCTCCGAGGGCAAGGCTGACAAGCTGGAACAGCACTGGCAGTGAGGCTGTGCTCCAGCCTGTCCTCAGCACAGTGCCCCAGGGCAAGGCTGGGTGCCCCGTTAGAAGAACCAGTGACCCAGAAGGGAATGCCTCACAACTTTCAATCCCTGTAATCTGGTATTAGAAAACCCTAATTACAAATTCAGGTTTTGGCTAGCAGGAATGATTTGGGAAAAGTAATGATAATAAAAAGATTATAGTAATGGGGGTAGAGTAACATCACTGGCCGAAACAGCTCTTAAGGGGTCAGTGTGCTTGATCTCTATTGAACTTCTAGATTTGTTTTCCCTTGAAGTTGGGAAAACATTCCTCTGGCAAAAGCTGCAGAGGAAACTTTAAAATTTCCTTTTAGATGCCTTGAAAATGACTCTTCAGAGTATACAAATTGCCGATTATTTATTTATTTATTTATGTGAAATTATGGGTTTGCACTGCAGCAAAAGCACCTCAGAAACTTATACTTGGGAGCAGTCATGTTCATGCAGGCAGGGGTGATACAAAGACATGTCTCTGAAGAGGAGATTAAAGGCAAATTTTCTTGAAAAGTGTTTCCATTAGTGTCTGAGAGCTGTTCAGAGATTTCATGTTCAGGTACAGGAGAGCCTGTTTAGAAAAATGTGCTGCAGATGAAACACTCTGGGCTCTGTGGGACTCAGTAGACTATGCAGCTGCCTCCTGGATTTAGGTCTGTGCCTCGGGCTGGCAGAGCCTGCAGGTCCCACTGGGCATGGCCCCCGTTCCCTGCTGCTCACCCCTCCCTCTGTATCATCTCTGGGAGAGCATCTCTCCCTGTATTTAGTGATACTTCACTGCGTTGGCTGCTCCTGTGCTGTCACTGAGACCAGGCTGGGGCCCTGAGCTCCGAGGTGAGTGCGGCAGGCTGAAAGCTGAGCTGCAGCTGCTGCAGGCCAGAGCAGGGGTGTACGTGGGCTTTGGGCTGTGAACACTGGGCTGCTCCAGTCCATCCTCGGCAATTTGTCTGGATTTTCAAGTCTTGCCTGCCTGCTTCCAGAGAGTGGGACTAACAAAGTGCAGTTTCACAGTGTATATATTTTTTCCTCCTAGTGATGCAGTGCTCTTCCTCGTTAGATGTCCTTTTTCTCTTGGATGGCTCCTACAGCATTGGCAAAGGAAGCTTTGAAAGGTCCAAGCACTTTGCAGGCAAGGTCTGTGGTGCCTTGGACATCCATCCAGAAAGAGTGAGTGTCAGGAATATCTCCTCTAATTTTCAAACAGCTTGGCAACGTGTCTAAAGGCCAGTGGTAATGTCCTGAGTGAAACTGCAAAATTCAACCTACCAGCTGCCATGGGGGCAGAGTATTTATTCAGAAAGATGCAGTTTGTGGAGCAGTGGGAGGATGCTTCTTGATTCTCCACAGATTTTAAGCAGTTCCTTTTGATCTTAAGAAAAGACATAATCCTTCAGGTTAAAGATTATGATTTGGGGTTTTTTTACTGATTTTATTTTGGTTTGGATGCTCATAGATTAAAATAGTTGGATCTTTCTGTTGCTTTTCCTTGGAAAACTGCAGAACTAGCCTCTGGGAAGTTAATCACCTTTCTGTACGTAGGTAAATGATATAGTCTGCTTGCTCTGCTTCCGCTAGAAGGAGGTAAGTGCTGTGCTGCTGTAGTCTCAAGTCTTGCTCCCTGGAGTCAGCCTTGAGGCACCTCTGGGCCTGCATGACACACCCTGGGGTTTGTCTGAGGGGATTTCAAGCGAGACTGGCTGTGGTTCCAGGTGTGTATCAGTCCCACAACACTACCTCAACTGAAGGCCTTGTAGTGGACTGGGAGAGTTGCTGCACTTGATTCCATGCCAGAGCCTTCCCAAATGCCAAGTCTTTGGGAAGGTTGTATCAGTGAATATTTAATATTTGCAGATTTTGTATTGTGTTTGGTTTTATTTTTTAAATGCTGTCTTTCCCCTAGT
Source organism: Erpornis zantholeuca (assembly GCA_013400515.1). Taxonomy (NCBI): domain Eukaryota; kingdom Metazoa; phylum Chordata; class Aves; order Passeriformes; family Timaliidae; genus Erpornis; species Erpornis zantholeuca. The sequence continues at coordinate 5,541 of VZTN01005244.1, read as the reverse complement.
CTTTCACTTAATCCTCACATAGACTGGACTGAAAATAAGTAGTCTTTTCACCTTTGAAGTTGTCACATTCTGTAATACTTCTTGTAAGACATGAGTGAAGTATTCTGGATGCATTGCCCAGTACAGACCATTTAGTCTATTTACATTTTCAGTTAGAGAAAATGGTTTTAAAGGAACTATTGGAAAAAATACTGGTTTGTGTTTCCTGCTATGCTCAATACCAGAGGGAGCTGCTCTTAGTAATGGAAAGATTGCCTGCACAGTGTATAAATGGGTTGGTGTAGAAGGTGTTATTTATGAACTTACTTCCCCTGAGGCTTTGAGCTGCTCTGGGTGGATAAATTTAGATCCTGAGCTGCCTGTAAGTGCTACAGAGGCTCGTGTTGTTTCCAGATAAGCTTTTTTGCCTTGTTTATGGTCTGCATAGGTAATACTGGAGTTTCTGCTCTACTTTTAAGTTCATTTAGAGTGCCAGTGGCTCAACAGTGAAAACAGAGTTTGCCTCTTTACAATTTAGACTTCCCAAGTTTTTAAATTGATCAAAAGAGTAAAACTTGGGCAGTCACCTTTCATAACCTTTAACCTTTTCTTTTAGGTCCGTGTGGGAATGATACAGTTTAGCTCAACTCCCCACCTTGAATTCCCACTAGATTCTTATCTAACCAAACAAGAAGTGAAAGAGAGAATCAAGAGGACTATGTTCAGGTCAGCTTATTTTACAGATCTTCTCTTTTTCTGGGCTATGAATGATCTCTGGATTGAGAGGTTTTTTGAGGTTTAGAAATCTCTGCTTCTGCTGTGTTTGCACCAGTGTGATGCCCCCAGGGAGGGAGGTGAGTGAACACAGTGGTCCATGATCCACAATCCACTAAAAATGTGAAACCTGCTCTATCTCAGTGAAAGCTGATAGGAGACAAAGTTTTCAGTGTCCCATTATAATGTGGTAAATAGAGAGTTCTCCAGGTCTTTCTGTCTGTTTGAGCCAGGCAGTGGGTTACATCCTCCATGGAAAAGCACAGTGTTCCCTCATGGCTGAGCAAAGGCAGTACAGTGTGCTGCTTCATTTTTTGATGGTTACAATTTCCTTTGTCCTGTGAGTTAGTGACAAGCTGCTGGTCTGTAGATATTTATGTGTGCTTGCTGAATTCAAGAGGATCAGGTTTTCAAGACAGAAACCTTTTTTCTTCCTGAATGCTAAGACTTGGATGCCTTCCCATGACCTCAGGAAGTGGAGCCAGAAGTCCAAAGAAGAGCTGTCCTTAGAGCCTCTCAAAATCCAAATTTTCCATCTCAGAGAAATACATTTGAATCTATAAGGATCTGACTATCACCCCAAAATAACACTTGCTTTGATGATAGATGAGGTACTGCTAAGGCCTGTGGATGTCTACTCTTTAAGATGATCTGCTTTAGGACTAAGGATTGGATCAGCGTTTCCCATGGATGTCTGCTGCTCTCAGCATGATGTATATATTGCAAGCAAGTGTGATCAGTTTTGCATTTTTCAAGCAAGATCACTTGGCTGGATCTTGTTGTATTTCTTTTGATGAGTTTAGCAAATCAGGAAGATGTCTTGTGTACTTACAGGAAAAACTTAAAGAAAACAAGATACATTCCTCCTCTCTGGTTGTTGTTGAAAGTCTGTGAGAGCAGAGAAAGTGAAGCAGCTTTTGCCGTCTGGCACTGCATTTCCTTGATGACAGTAGAGGGATGCTGACAGATCTAACAGAAATAATGACTTTTTGCCTGGCTATTTCATCTAGTTCAAATGAAAAGCTGACATTTTGAAGTAGATGAAATAGTTATGGATGGATTCCAGTTGGCTTCTGAAAAAAGATGGGTGTTTGACATCTTGGTTGAGAGGTTCCTTGATGTGCTTCTGATGAGCCTTTGGCCAGTGAGGCATTTCCTGACTTCAGTACAGAGCTGACAGCACTTGGAAGCACCAGACCAGACTGAAGTGAAGCTTTTGTGATTTATTTGGAGACTGCTGGTCTCTCTCTGTGAATGCTGTCCAAATAGCTTTGGAATTCACTGGCCAGTTCCAGCCATACTCAGTGGTAATCTCAAGCTAAATTTCATGTGAATTTCTTTCATGTAAGTCAGCAGCTGGAGAGAAACCTTGTTAGTACTGTCCCTGAAGAAAATAAGCAGGTAAAGTCCCCATCTCCTGGTACTTCAGAAAATCTTTATTGGAGTAATGCCTCAAACACACTTCCATTGTGTCAAAACCCAGTGAAGCTCCAAATGCAGATTATTAAACAATTGAATTTAATGAGCTCTTTATTAACTTTTTCTAATCCTCATTGTTCACATGGGCACAGTGTACTGAGTTCATCAAGATTAAGTCACCACATTGACTGTGCACAGTCATGCAAAGCACTCTTGACTGAAACATCTCATAGACATCTGGTCAGAAAAAGGCAAATTTGGACTTGCTGTGAACACATGGTCACTGATTATGCTTGGAAATTATGGGAATGCAGATGAGGAAGAAGTTCAAAGCAAAGAGGCCTGGCAAGAACAGAATGAAAAACGTTTCTGTGAAAATCAGAGATGGAAAGTGAACTTGGCCATGATGAAATGCTTTTTTAGAGCAAGCAAATCAGGAGTCAGGTGCTAGGGCAAAGGATGGATGTTGAGAAAGCAAATGAGGTGTGTTTGTATAAATGCAGACAAAGAATGTGAATCCTCCAAGGAAGGAGTGACACTTGTCATTTGATTCCCCTGGATTGCTCTGGACAGCAATAAAAGCAGCCCTAAAGGGTAATTACAGGAAATTATTTATAGCATGACTCCTTGGACAGAATTGGAAGACAGCTGGAAATATTCACTCTGCTCTAGTGGCTTTATTATCACCACATCTGTGCCATGTGTGGCACATGTGGGAAGAAGCTGAGCGGGGCAGGGGCTGAGGAGAAGGACTTGATGGAGGAGAAGCTCAGTGTGAGCTGGCAATCTGTGCTGCCAGCCCAAAAAGCCACCCATGGGCTGGGCTGCATGGACATGACCAAAGAACTGCAGGTCAAGGGAGGAGGGGATTGTGGTCCTCCAGTCCATGTTTTGAGATCTCACCTGGACCACTACATTTGTGTCTGGGGGCCCCAGGATGACAGGGATGTGGGCCTGTTAGAATGAGTTCAGAGGAGAGCAACAGATCCTCAGAGAACTGAGGTTGGAGAGCCTCTGCTATGAAGACAGTCTGGGTAGAGAATGTGTTTTAGGGAAAGATGCCTCTGCCCGAATTAAGGCGCAAGTGAGACCATATGATGACAACATACAGATTTTATTTAATGTGGATTTTATTTAACAAGAAATGTGAAGGAGTGGTGGAAAGAAATAGGAACTAGGTCTCAGAATGAGAGCAGAAGAAAATCTGTTGGAACCAGATGATCTTTGATGTCCTTCCAAACTAAACCATTCTGTGGTGTTAGAGGATGTGTAGATGTGTATTTTAACTTGATATTGTTATAATAATAATAATAATAATTTTCTACTTTTCATCTTCTTCTTCCTCTTCTTCTCTCTGTTCTTCTCCTTCTTCTTCTTAGTATTTATTTCTACTATTTCTTCTTCTGCATCAACTAGTTCTTATCCTTATTCCTTTTTTTATTCTTATCCTTATTTTTATTATTCTTCATCTTAGTATTTACTTCTATTTCTTCTTCTACATCAACTTATTCTTATCCTTATTCCTTTTCTTATCCTTATTTTTATTCTTATTCTTCTTAGTATTTACTTCTACTGTTTCTTCTTCTACATCAACTTATCCTTATTCCTTTTCTTATTATTGTCCTTATTTTTATTCTTCTTCTTAGTATTTACTTCTACTGCTTCCTCTTCTACATCAACTTATCCTTATTCCTTTTCTTATTCTTATCCTTATTTTTATTCTCATTATTATTCTTTGTTTTCTTTTTCTTATTCTTGTTTAAATTCTTATTCCTTTTCCTGTTTTTCTTATTATTTTTTCTTTTTCTTCTTATTATTCTTATTCATTTTTCTTTTCATATTTTCTCATTCCTATTATTTCTTTTTTTTTTCTTATTCTTAAACCTTTAATTGTTCCTATTCTTATTCTTTTTTTCTTATTATCATTCTTATTATTATTATTACTCTTTTTTCTTGTTCTTGTTATGCTTAATTATTTTTCTCATGTACTACTACTATTTCTTCTTCTTCATCTTCTTCAACTTCTTCATCTTCTTTATCATCTTCATCTTCATATTATTATTAGTCCTATTCTTTTTCTTTTTGTGTTTTTTTTTTGGTTGTGTTTTGTGTTGTTTCTTGGGGTGGGTTTGGGGTTTTTTTTACTACTGCTGCTATGTCTTAAAGCCAGCTTCCCTCTGTTTTGGAAGACTTGTGTTTGGCGAAGTCACGTAGTGTGCAGTCAAGTCCTAGGAGCAATACCTCCTCTCTGTGCCCATTCCTCATGGATAAAATCCAAAGGATCAGCAGGTAGTCCTTTCAGGATTAGAGGAAATGGCCTTGGATTCCACCAGGGGAGGTTCAAATGAAATATTCCAAACAATTTTTCCCTGACAGTGGTCAGGAATTGATTGCAAGAAGTTGCTCAGGGAGGTGGTGGAGTCACTGTCTCTTTAGGTTGTCAAGTGTTGTCTGGATGTGGCACTTGGGGACATGGTTTCACGGTGGTGATGGTGGTGCCAGGGTGATGGTGGGACTGGATGACTTTCAAGGTCTCTTCCCACCCTGATGAGTTTCTGGCCTTCACTGCTGAGCCAGCTGCCACCAAGTGTCCCCCATGGATAGTGGTTTGGGGCTGGCCACACAGGTAATATTTGCTCTTGGGGAGATCAGCTTAGGATGCTCAAAAGCAGCTGGGCATTTCTGAGGCAGCAGGGACATGTCCAGGCTAAGGCAGCCTGTTTGGCTCTCCCAGGACGCGGGGCAGGCTGCCGACCACCCGGCGTCCGTGGGGCCCGGCAACAGGCCCTAATCCTCGGGCTGTGGCTCCAGGCAGGGGCAGCGGAACAGTGTCTGCAGCAGCCGCCTGAAGTGGGAGGGACGTTTCTTACAGGAACCCAGCTGGGGAGCTGAGGGGCTGGGGTGACTGCACGGGGCAGGTGCCTGGCTCTGTGTCCCTGCCGCTGGCACCTGCTCCTCGAAGGTGGGAGAAGTCATGTGTCCTCTGGGGGCCTGGGCTTCCAGAAGGGAAGGGGAAGCACAGAGCGGCACTTGGGGGCACAGCTCAGATGCCCTGTGCTCAACCCAAGCCTCGCGAGGGACAGGTGCTCCTGGGAGCCTGCCTCCTGTCAAACGTCCCAGTTTTTGCTCTCTGTCTTCTTCCCGGAGCTCAAGGACACTCACTTCATCCCAGTCGTCCTCCTCCTGCAGCAAGGGATTGGTTCCAAAGCTCTGTTCCCAGTTGTCCTGTGCAAGATCTAGGTCGCTATCATTTTCCCAGCTTGACTCCACGGAGGGTCTCTTGCCATTCCCTTTGGAAACCTCCTGGCCAATGGAGCCTTCCTCGTCAATAACCTTCTGGCCAATGGACTCTTCCCAATCAGACACATC
>VZTN01005243.1:91904-123019 GCA_013400515.1 Erpornis zantholeuca | reverse complement strand
GCAGCCCCCAGTGCTCGGCAGCCCCCAGTGCTCAGCAGCCCCCACCACCTAACTGAGCCAGGAGGGAGGAAACTTCGGCTTGGCCTGAAAAAACCAACACTCGTTTGTTTGTTAGCCAAAATCAGCTTTGAGTGGGAATACCGCAAAGGGTTTTTAAATTTTCTTTTAATAGACAAGATAAACAGTTTTCAGTGACTCCTCCTGAGGAATCCTGCCAGTGCACCCCAGCACTGTCTGCACACCATTCCTGTCACAGGTTTCTCCCTGCCACATCCATGAATCCATCCCCAGCATATCCATCCATGAGACCTGAGCTGCATTGCTTTGGATAATTCCAAAATTCAATCAATCATTCTCCTGTTTTGTTTGGGGTTTTTCCTTTGGTATTTTTTTTTTTTTTGCCAGGGGTTATGTGACAAGCAGAGCCCAACCACAGCTGCAGGTTGAAATGCAGGCCCTGGGTCCCTCCTTCGGCTGCCCAAGGAGCCCCTCTGGCTACACAACACCAACAAATGGTGCCATCAAGCCACAGCACCTCCTCTCCCACCCAGCCTCCCCTTTGAATGGAAAGGGCAGAGGAAATCAGAGAGTATCCTGCACAGGGATCACTGACAAGAAGGTTGGATGGAAGGAAGGCCTTGCTCACTGCAGTGCCAGGAATGCCAGGACTGTGGGCCAGAACTCACCCACAGCAGCACAAGGCACACCCCTGGGTGTTACCAGTGCTTTCAGGAGCTCTAAGGGAACAGCTGGAGAATTCCATGAGAGTTTAGGAATTAACAACATGGAAAGCACACAGGGGAAGCACTCCTCAGGGACAGGGTCTGTGCAATTGGCTGTGGGATTCCTGAAAGCCTCTGGGGCAAAGCAAGGCACTGCCCTCCCCCATATCCATCCACAACCACAAACAGCAGCAGTTAAAGTTGGGTGCACTTGGTGTGAGCAGCAGAAATAAAATGCTGCAAAACAGAGGATGTGGAAGTTCTGACGCTGCATTTCAGCTTTGTTGGTCAGTTCACACTCCACTTAACACTGAGGAAATCTTTCATTGCCTGTTGCAGACAATCAGCTTTTAACCAAACACCCCTGGTTTGCCACTTTCACAGGCCTGCCACCCCTCACAGCTGAAGTTCCCTGCCCTGAAAGGTTCACAGCACTGCTCAGCTGTTTCATAACAATATCAGGCTCATGATGAACCAAATGAGTTCTGATTTGTGCTATTTAATGTCCTAATGGCTTGACTAGTTAGGTAGATAATTACACAGTATGATTTATCCAACCCATTTATAAATATTTATAATAATGGATAGATTAACCTTTGGGATTTCTATCCTGCAGTCCCTCGGTGAGGGGGATCTCTCCATGGCAGCAGCGATGCCAGAGCCTGTGGGAGACCCACGGGGTGGGCATGGGGCCAGCAGCCAACACCCCAGGCCAAGGGTCCTGGTCATCCCCCACCACCACCACCACAGCTCCTGCTCCCCTCCAGGAGCTCTGTGGCATCTCCAATCCTATTTCCTGCTTTTATTTCATCAGGAAAAGGAAACCCACGAGAGACCAGCTGAGCAATATGGGAACAACGTGCCCTGCAGGACTGCCCAGCAGCGCTGCCAGCCTACACAGCAGCTCCAGGGCTGCCCCATGGCAGCTGTGCCCTGCTGGGCTCCCTCCCTGCCCAGGCACAGCGGCGTGGGCCCGGCGGGTGACACTGAGTCACAGGGGCACACAAGTGACACATTGTGGCACTGCCACCGCCCCGGCGGGACGGGAACGCCAACGCTCTGCCCCTGGGGACAAAGGGACAGTGTCTGCTGGGCCCGAGCAGGGCCTGCACCTCCCCAGGCAGCAGAGCCTGGTCCAGAGAGTCTCTGGCAGAAAGTCCTCGCAGGAGCAGAAAAGTGTGCGAAAGCCACAGGAGAGACAAACACAGAGTGCAGCTCCATGGGAGTCACCTGCCTGATTTCACCTGAGCCTGTGATGCCTTAAATGGCTCCCTAGAAACAGAGCCCAGACAGGAATAAAGGAATCAAGGAGGGATTGGTTGGAAAGGCCTTCAGAGGTACACTCTGGGCTCCAGAGGCTCCTGCCTCAGTGCATCCCAACATGGACAAGGACAGCTCCCGAGTTCTTCCCACTTGGATCTCAGCATCAATTCCCCAAGCAGGAGCCAGGCAAGGATGGAATTAGCCCAAGCTTGCCCCCCTGTCCCCAAGATTGTGGTTTGCAGTTGTTGTTGGGCCTAGGAGGGTCTGGGTGTCCTTGGAGAGCTGGAGAGGCTTTGTTGTGTGTGTGTGAGCATGAGAGAACAGCACTGAACGAGCTCCAGGGAACTGCAGAGTGACACTGGGCAGGGCAGGGCTGGGAACATAGACGAGTTCAAACCCAAGGCATCACCTATCATTTCCCTGAACCTGGATACAGAATAAACCTCCAGAATGTCAGATTTTGTACCCCCAGCAGCCTGAAATGACTCCCTGGTCCTTGGCCACCATCAGTGAAAGTCAGGAAAAACAACACAAGTCTTGGCATGCACAAGGGAAGATTCATCCTGACATCATTAAAGTATGTTAATGCTCATTATTACTGTATCCTAGTACTGGAAATAGTACCACAGGATTGGAAATGGTAATTTCCAATACTCTGCAGTGTCTCTCTTTGCTTAGGAAGAGCATCACTACGTTTAGATTATCAGGATTCTGTTTATATAAAACTACTCAGGCTAAAAAAAGTAGCAATATGAAAATAATAAATAGCAGGAAAACTCAGGTTTTTTATTTCTGGAATTTCCCTAAAAGGCAAAAAACCTCTTTCATTCTCTGAGATTGAGCCATAGCACTTATCTTTTCTACTGACTGCTTAAGCAGTCAATTGTGTAAGCTATTAAATAAATTTTTAAAAAGTATGAGACTCAAAGCAAAATCTTTGAAGACATTTTTTTTCCTTTTATCAGATTATTAGAAAAACTTGACAGAATAAATTTGGGGCTTCGGAGTTCGTATTTTCACATGCAAATTATTACAGCTATTAAAAAAAACCCAAAAAACCACAACAACTATTTGCAAAATGCATCTGTATCCCAGGCCAGCAGTGAAATCTGAAATATGGAACTCCCCCAGCTCCCCATGAGGGAAATCCCATTCCCTATCTGTGTGGGATAATTTCTCTGTTTGAGAGCCCAGACTGCTCCATCCTGCATGAGGCACAAGCAGAAGTTATTTTCTGAAGAATCACAGAACACCCTGAGCTGGAAGGGACCCACAGGATCACTGATCCAGCCCCTGGCCCTGCACAGACACCCCAAATTCCCACCCTGGGCATCCCTGGCAGTGCTTTCCCAACACTCCTGGAGCTCTGGCAGACTCAGGGCCGTGCCCATTCCCTGGGGAGCCTGGGCAGTGCCCCACCACCTTAAAGTCCAGACCCTCAGAGTTCATAAGAGATGAAAACTCCTCTAGAATTAATTTTCCTGGCCGTTGACAGAGTTAAATAATTAACAGCAACCCCGAGCACCCCAAAACCCTAAGGAATGGAGGCAGCTTTCCCAGTGGAACGGGTCCGGAGCGGCGCTGAGGAGGAGCAGCGGCCGAAGCCTTCCTCACCGAACCTCCTGCCCCTTCCCAGGACACAGCCGAGCTCCGGCCGGAGCAGCAGCCCCGGGAGGGACTGCCCGGAGCGGGGCACTGGGAGGCACTGGGAGGCACTGGGAGGCACCGGGAGCGTTCCGAGCTGAGCGGGGCCGTGCTATCCCCTCCTGCCCTGCCCCGTCCCGGCATTCCGGGCCAGCTCCGGGGTCCCGCAGCCGGCTCGGAGCGCTCGGGGGTCCCGCGGGGTCCCTGGGGTCGGGGGCAGCCCGAGGCTCGGAGCCGCTGCTCGCACACCAAAGCGGGGCCGAGCCCGGGGACAGGAGCGGCACAGAGGAGCGGCTGGGGACATCCTCCAGCTGTGCCAGCCCGGCTGCCTTTGGGCGATAACACAGCCGGCCGGTGCCGGGCACCGCGGGCAGCGCCACAAAGCTGCCGGGGATGGCCCGCGACACGCCGGGACAGCGGCGGGGACAGCCGGACACTCACCCCGCACCTTCCCCTCGGAACAGGAGCGGCCCCAGGGGCAGCCCGAAGGGGCAAGGGAGCAGCAGTCACTGCTCCCACACAACCTTCTGCACCTGTAGCCAGCGCACTGGGGTAAAATCCACAGAATAAGGGCAAAATCCCTGTTGGGGAGGGAACCCACATCTCCACAATGTCACAGAATCCCTCAGTGGTTTGGGTGGGAAGGGACCCTAAATCCCATCCCACCCCTGCCATGGCAGGGACACCTCCCACTGTCCCAGCCTGGCCTTGGGCACTGCCAGGGATCCAGGGCCTGCCCACCCTCACAGCCAGGAATTCCTTCCCGATATCCCACCCATCCCTGCCCTCTGGCACTGGGAAGCCATTCCCTGTGTCCTGTCCCTCCATCCCTGTCCCCAGCCCCTCCCCTGCTGCCAGGGTGTCCCTGGAGAGCCCAGGCGCTCCTCGGTGCTGTCCCTGAGCTCAGCCTCAGCCCCTGCCGGTGCCTCAGGAGATGTTGGCCATGGGGCAATAACCCAGCTCCAGGGGAGGACATGGCACTGCCCAGCCCCTGCCTCTCCCCACGAGGACATCCCAATGTCCTCAGGATGGTCACCGTGTCAGGGATCTGCGGGCACATCCCAATATCAGCCCTGTCCCACCTCTGTGCTCCTTGCTGCAGGGAGTGAGCTCCCCTGGCTCTCCTGGGACAAAGGAGTCTGGGGCTGGGAGACACCTCTGACCCTTCAAAGTAAATAAATCCTTGGCAGTGTAATATCCCCAATGTGGCCAAATTCTCCACTAAAGCAGCAAATGAAACACACCATTCCCAGGGCAAATAATTGCCTTTGTTTTCATCATTTTGCCTGTGCATCGCAGGAGGCTGGAGAGGAGTGCGAGTTTTCCTGATCTATAATCAGACAGTTCATAAAAATCCTAATGGAAATGAAGATTTTGCTATTTGGAATGGTCAAATTTCCATTTTCAAACACATCACATTTTAAAACCCAGGTTGGCATTTTGGTTTGCTGAGAGTTTTAGGATAATAGCAAATTACACAGAAAATCTACCAATTCTTTGTCAAGTGAACTATGCAAAAAGGAACCATTAGTTCATAGTTCACCTGTGAGAAAGGAAGACATCCTGAATAATAATTTTTCCAGACTACGAAGGGCATTTATTTGCAAATAACGCTCCCATCCTCAGAACTGAGACTGCCCTGCTGTCTGTAAAGCCTCTGTGCTCAGAGCCCACAAAAGGCAGGTTTAAACAGATTTATTTTCCTCACTGAAAGGAAGTCCAACCATCCTGTATGAGATTGGCTTAGACCAAACAGCATCCATCCTGTCTGGGAGTGGCTCAGGCCACATGCCATGGATGGAGACAGGGATGGAGACCCCCTCAGACCACCAGAGGTCCTGTCCTGCCCAGGGAATGGGAGCTTCTCCCATCCTGCTGATCCAGTACCAGGGCCCAGGGAACGCCTGGGGCTGGGCCAGAGGGAGCTGGGATGGAGATCACAGAAAGGTTCTTCCCCCAGAGGGAATGGGCACTGCCCCGAGGCTGCCAGAGCTCCAGGAGCGTTTGGACAGCTCTTCCAGGGAGGGATTGCTGGGGGGCCTGGGCAGAGCCAGGAGCTCTGTGGGTTCCTTCCAGCTCAGAACATTCCATGACTCCACAATACCACAAACAGGCTGGTCAGAGCTGTTGTTAAAACGCAGCTTTCACTCAGATTTCCTCCCTCATCCACCTCCCCTCTCTGCTTTGCCAGGACTCTGCTTTTCCTCCTGCTGGGACTACAAAACAAAACCCCCAACCAACAAAACGCCCCAAGCTGACAGAAAGGGTTTTCATCCTGTGCAAAAGTTAAACTCTGCAGCATCGAGGAGACTCCCAAGGCAGAGCTTTGGGCCCTGTTATTTAGGAAATGAAAACTCCACCTACAGCAGGCTCCGAAGGAGAGCTCTGAAAGCCTGGTTAAGTGAATTCATCCACTTTTCCTCCTCCCGACAGCAGCGCCCGAGGCACAACGCGAGCACAGCACCGCCTGTGCCTCGGGCTCCGAGGGCAGCACGGAGAGGGAGTCCCACGGGGCATCACTGCATTTGCCACAGCCCTGGGACGGACTCGGCTGTAAACACGTTTATCTTAGGCTTTTGGGAGCTCCAGAGATCTGAAGTGGGATGTTTGTAGCAGAGCTCTGCATTCCTAGGCTGGGAGTGCTGTCACCCCTTTCCCGTGAGGCTGCTGTGAAACTGCAGAGCACTTTGGTTACCCTCGGGTCGTGGTCACTGTCTGGGGACACGTTCTGGGCCACACCAGGAGCTGTGCACTTCTCTGTTTGCCTGCCTGTGAGGAAAACACAGGATGGATTCCCAGGGATAATTTCCCTGTGGGTCTCCTCAAGCACCCAGTGGTTGCCAGCCCAGCTGGGTGCCCTCGGAGCACGGGGAGGCTGCGGTGGCAAACCGGGCAGAACAAACTGCCTTGGAAAAGTCCTCCAAGGCCATGGGGTCCAACCACTGCCAGCACTGCCACAGCCACACGGCTTCAAAATCCCTCCAGGGATGAGGACCCCACCCCTGCCCTTGGCAGCCCATTCAGGGAAAAAGTTTTCCCTGATATCCAACCCAAACCTCCCCTGGTACAAAGCTCAAGGCTGTTTCCTCTTGCCCTGTCCCTCTCACCCACAGAGGCTGGAAAAGCACAGCTCACTCACTGCACTACACCTCTGAGCAACCCAAGGCATGGAACTGTAAACCCAGGGCAAAACTGCACAAACCAAAGAGAAATGAGCTCTTTTTTTCTGCCCCCTCCCCTTAGATGGTGATGCTCAAACTATCCTCTGGCAGTACAAACCAGCCCCTGAGGCTCCCAGCCTTCTCAGGGTGTGTGCAGGTGAGGCTCCAAACACCAACTCTGACCATCACACCTGGGCAGGTATTGTACCAAAGGCACAGAACCTAATTACAGATTAATTATGATGCCAGAATGATTTTTTTTCTTTCATACCCCTCTCACACACTCTTTTATAGTTTGATGTGTTCTCAGTGCTTTTAGCCCCACACTTGTACCTCCCCAAGGCTGAGAACTCAGCTCAGCCCCACGGCACCGTTAAACCAGGAGAGCAAACATCCTGGGAGCCCCAGGCACCAAGGGCCTCTCCAGAACACATTTGGGAACCTCAGCCAGGCCCAGCCAGGGGGAAGGTTCCTCACAACGAGGGCTTCACTCCAGCCTCTCCCTGGGGGATCTTTGATAAATATGTTAATTTTGCAAAACCTATAAATCTGTCTATTCAGTGTGAGGTGTGCATGCATTTTGGGGCATTGCACCAGGACCAAGTGCTGCACCCAAGGATCCTGAAATAAATCCCGAGGTACAAACCCCTTTTCCCCATAAACTGTGTTTTGGTTTTAATTTTAAGACCAGGGAAAGGCAACAATTAGAAAATCCTCCCCCTGCAGTCCAAACTCTCCTAGGAAAAAGCCAATCCAGAGCAGGCCAGCAGCTGGAAGCAGATATCCTCTTGCACCCTGAGAAGCCAGCATCCTTCCCAAGTCACATCTCGGGACACAAAAGGACAAAACTCAGTCTGATTTTCCCCTTAACTTCCCAGCACCCAGCAGACCCCAAGGTTCCCAGTCCACCACCAGGCTCAGGGATCTCATCCCAAGACACAACCTGAGGGCCCCAAGGGAGCAGCCAACAAACACAGGCATGGAAAGCAGCCAGGAATTGTTATAGACAAAGGGAGCATCAGCTCAGTTTAGAATGCACACAGAGCATGGAAAACAGAACCTGTGAAGTTTTACAAATCTCAGTTTGCCACGACAAGGGCTTCAAACCATCTCAGCCTGCACCGAGGCAGATCCAGAGTCCCCCAGCCTTGTCCCCAGTGCAAGGCTTTAGTGCCCAGCAGCAACAACTCCTGCAAGGTAAGGGCTGAGACACATCCCAGGCTGTCCCCAGGACAGCTCAGCCCTGGCCCAGCTCAGCCCTGGCCCAGCTCAGCCCTGGCCCAGCTTAGCCCTGGCCCAGCTCCCTCGTGGCTTTGGCTGCTGCAGAGAAAGGGGAACAAGAGCCACTCTGATTTACTTTCCACCAGAGCCAAGCAGAACACGAGCTCTCAGCAGCCTCAGAAGCTCTCCAAAACACATCTTAACACAAAAATCCCCTTTCAAACAGATTTCTTGAGCGCTAATCATAAAAAAAACCAACCCCCAAAATAATTACAAACATTCCATAGGAAAATGAGGAGCTTACCTGGAACCTGCAGTCCCCAGGGCTGCCCCAAAGCACTTCACTTTGCTCTCCTGGGAGTTGCTTTGTCCCCTGGCTGATAGAGGGAATTATGAGGTCCCTCCTCCCCACAGGCACTGCCTCCTGCTCCTCGCAGGTGGTGGCACTCAGACACAATGAGAGTGGCATTGCCACCACCTGTGGGGACACAAACACAACGAGGGTGGCATTGCTACCACCTGTGGGGACACAAACACAACGAGGGTGGCATTGCCACCACCTGTGGGGACACTCAGACACAACAAGGGTGGCATTGCCATCACCTGTGGGGACACTCAGGCACAACGAGAGTGGCATTGCCACCACCTGTGGGGACACAAACACAACAAGGGTGGCATTGCCACCACCTGTGGGGACACAAACACAACGAGAGTGGCATTGCCACCACCTGTGGGGACACAAACACAACGAGGGTGCCATTGCCACCACCTGTGGGGACACAAACACAACGAGGGTGGCATTGCCACCACCTGTGGGGACCTGTGGGTGTGGGGGGCACCAGCAGCTGTCTCCAGGAGCAGCCTGGTGGGGCTGCCTGTTCTTCTTGGGCCTGGGAAGAACAGGAGGATGTAAAAAGCCTTTAAAAGCCTCCCAGACTGTGACCCACCTCAGGGACCCCAGGGGAATCAATACAGCTTTAATGCTTCATTGCTGATCATTGGATTTCACCAAAAAAAAATTCCGATTTTGCACCTCCTGAAGTTCTTGAACAAACACGATTTTGTGCAATTTAAATAATTTGAATAAATGTTTGAAATCCTGATCTTTGTTTGGTTTGTTTTTCTTATTTTGTATTTTTGGGGTTTTTTTTATTGTTTTATTCACAATGGCAAATCCCTAGGAAGTGTGGGGTTTGAACCAGTGGTGTTATTTCAACCCACAAGAAGGGATGGTGCCTCTTTAAACACTCCTGACCCCCTCTCCTAAATGGGAATGTTGATTGTTAGACTCTCCAGCCCTTCATGGAATTCCGGGACTCCAAAAGGGGACATGACACCAACTCCATGGAATCACCGCAGNCCAGGGGCAGCCACAGCTGCTCTGGGCACCCTGTGCCAGGGCCTGCCCAACCTCCCATCCAGGAATTCCTTCCCAATATCCCACCTAGCCCATCCTGTCTGTGAGTTTTCCTCGGGAAGTGGAGCCTGGATTTGCCCTCCCCTGTGGCTATCAGGTATTTCCTCCCCCACTGCAAGCCCCAGGTGTCTCCCTGTGTTCTGCCAGCAGAGCTCTCTCCTTTTCCCTGGGTTCCATATTCAGTGCACCGAACATGATGCCTGAAATGGCTCCCTGAAAACAGAGAGCAGGCAGGAATAAAGGAATCAAGGAGGGATTGATTGGAAAGGCCTTCAGAGGTACACTCTGGGCTCCAGAGGCTCCTGCCTCAGTGCATCCCAACATGGACAAGGACAGCTCCCGAGTTCTTCCCACTTGGATCTCAGCATCAATTCCCCAAGCAGAAGCCAGGCAAGGATGGAATTTGCCCAAGCTTGCCCCCCTGTCCCCAAGATTGTGGTTTGCAGTTCTTGTTGGGCCTAGGAGGGTCTGGGTGTCCTTGGAGAGCTGGAGAGGCTTTGTTGTGTGTGTGTGAGCATGAGAGAACAGCACTGAACGAGCTCCAGGGAACTGCAGAGTGACACTGGGCAGGGCAGGGCTGGGAACACAGAAAAGTTCAAACCAGAGGGATCAAACAAAGCCCTCTCCCCGGCCGCTTTTAGGGTTTGACTGGTGCCATTCCCACCCCTGCAGGGATAACACCCCGGGGAGGAACGCGCGCATCCCTGAGCGAGGAGCAGCAGCAGCGCTGGGCGAGTTCCATCCTCTCCCCGCCGAGGAGCCTTTAACTAAAACCTCGGCTGTTTTTTCCGTGCGGAGCCCCGGTTCGGCTCGGCTCGGGGATGAGAAGTTGCTAATTTCAGGCTTTGGTTCAAACCCTTTAATCTCCCGAACCGGCGCCTTCCCAGAGCGCTGTGTCCCCGAGCCCGCGCAGGGCTGCTCGCAGCCTTTGTCTCATGCCCACATCGCCACCTGCCCCGGGCACACAAAGGGCACGGCACCGAGGAGCCCCTGACCCCACGGGGCTTTTCCCCCTAAACCCCAACCCCTGCTCTCGGCAGACGCCACGGAACGCGCTCGCTCGCTCGCAATAAATAATGGGATATAATTAAAATTCCATCCCGGGGTTGGGAACAGTGTGATAAACTGTTTGTGAATCGGTAATTCTATTTATTAAAAACAGGGGCATTAATTCTGACACGTTGAATTATAACGCAGACAAACAGATCTTGTGTTTTAATTAAATGCTTCTGTTTGATGAGGTGGTTTTATATTAAGATTTAATACCAGATTCTGCTCTTCCTGCCTTAGGTGGTGGGGTAGGATTCCCGGAGGGCGCACGGGGAGAGGGAGCATTCCCATGGCTGGAATTTTGGGAGCCCTGAGCAGAGCCCTCAATTCCTGCCTTGGGCGGTGGGGCAGGATTTCCACAGGGAGCAGGAGCATTCCCATCCCCGGGAATTTGGGAGCTCTGACAGAGCCCCCCTGCTCAGGCACCCCCTCCAGAGCAAACAGGCAGGGTCTGACCTCCCTTTTCCAGTGCCTTTTCCTCCTTTTCCCAGGCTTTCAGGATGTTTCCAGGCTCCCACCACATTTCTTATTTCCTGCTGCTGAAGCAGAGCTGAGTATTTTTTAAAAACAAAAAAGAAAAAAAAAGAAAAAAAAAAGCCAACAAAAAACAACCACACTGCTTTGAGGTTTCTTTCACATTAAGCTACATTTAATATTCATTTCACATTTTTTTTCTATTAATTAAAAGTAAACCGTGTATTGTATGGTACATTATCCCTCTAACAGCCCCATGTGGAGATCATGAAGTGGAAGACTAATGGTGTAGACTTTAGCATTTAGTTTTAACCAGGATAATTTACATATCTGTGAGAAGAGTCCGAGGCATGTGTAAATAAGCAGAACTCGGAGATATCAGACCCTTGCTCAGTTTGCTCTGGACTGGAGAGCCACGGGCTGTGCATTTATTCCATCACTCAGCTAATTTAATGAGACTTTATCCAGCATCCATTTCTGCAGAAGACACAAAACTTATTATTAAGGAGAGGCATGTGGCAGTAAGAAAAATGTGTTTGTTTGCTTTTTTATTCTATTACCCCCAAGTAGCAAAGGTGATCCCATTCACTGTTCATTAAAGTTTACCTTTATAATTTATCAAAGCAGCCCGATATCAAGAGCTTTATGCTGAGATTTCAAAATTCGAGACTGATTAAAATTTAATGGAAAAGGCCAACGTTTTGGGGTGGGTTGGCAAGAAAAATCGCTTCCCAACCTGCGAGGAGAGA
The DNA here is from genome assembly GCA_013400515.1 of Erpornis zantholeuca. Lineage (NCBI taxonomy): Eukaryota > Metazoa > Chordata > Aves > Passeriformes > Timaliidae > Erpornis > Erpornis zantholeuca. The sequence continues at coordinate 111,318 of VZTN01005243.1, read as the reverse complement.
TTTCATTAATGTGCACCTCTATTAGAAGGCACCATAAAAGACATTAGAGGCATGGAAATGGCATTTTCACTTCAAAAATCTCTCTGGCTTTTTAGCATAAGTTTCAAGAGGAGAAAGTTGTGTCGGAATTTCGGGAGAGCAGTGCTGCCTGGGCTGGGCCTTCTGCAGTCAGAGGTTGGACTCAGTGGTCCTGGGGGTCTGCTCCAGACTTGAGAATTTGAGGATGGGAGGATTTTGGCATCCCAGCCATCCCACAGTGCGCCCTGGCAGAGAGGGAAGCAGCCAATTCCTATGAATTTCACATCAAGGAACACTGGAAAAGCAGGAATTACCAAGAATAAACATCAAACATCTGTGAGGGTTGGTCTGATCATATTTTGGGGAAAATCAAAATAACAGCCCAAGGCACGGTTCTGGCAAACTCTGAAGAATAATGTGTAATGTGGGGAAAAAAGTCAAATATTTAGCCTGGGTATTTCAGAGCCAGACAGAGCAGGATTTTCACCATGAAATGATGTTTCCCTTCCGAATTGGCCTGGTGGTGTAGTCTCAAAAACCTCACAAATGGGGAAGAAGGATTTCACTAAATTGATGTCATTGAAGTGGTTTTGTTTCTCTTTGTGAGTTTGCTCAGTGGATTGAGAAGTCCAGGCCAGACATCACTGCCTGGCTGCCCCCAGCACCCCAGAATTCCCACCACGTTTGTGGGGCAAATGCTCCTCAGCTTTCAGGTGGAAGAACCACAACAAATCCTGCTCCAGGTTTTATGGAAAAGGCTTTGGGGCTTTTCCTCCCTCCAGGCTGAGACCACCAGAATATTCCTGGCTCTGGCCAAGGGCTGGAAGGACACAAATCCATTTCCCACCTGGGTTTGCTCACACTTTTCTCTCCTCACTGGTATTTCTGGAGAATGAATGAAAACCAGGGGGAATTGAGAGGCAGAAGTGCTGCCTTTGACAGCTGAGGCTGGGCAGAGGTGCAGCTCCTGCCCCTGGGGGATGCCAAGCCCTGTGGATGTGGCACTTGGGGACGTGGGGCACTGTGGCCTGGGCAGTGCTGGGGAGGGTTGGGCTCCACATTCTCCGAGGGCTTTCCCAGCCCAGGTGATCCTGGGATTTGCCCAAAGTGCTTTGTTAAAGCTCTGAGCACATTTCCCATCCTCGTTGTCCTCCCGATGTTCCTGTGCAAGAGGAGAGGGAGCAGGGGCTGTCTCTGGGACGTGATCACTCCCAGGAATATCATTAAATAACAAAAATACAACCTAGTTATGGCTTCAGTTAAAGGTTTCCTAAGTGAGAAATAATTAAGGGTTGCAGGATCTGGTCTCTGCCTAAAGGAAACCAGCAGATCCCAGCTCTCTGTTGGCACAAGGAGGGCACTGAGGGGTGAGCAGGGCCCAGCCTGGTGAGCGAGGATACTCTGGAATCCCAAATTCCTAAAATTAGCCCTCAGACACAATTTTCCGTAGGTAAGATAAAAACAGGGTTTAAAACTGCTAAAGTAAACTCTAAAGAAACATGTCCCATTCCCTGCAGGGACACTTGGCTGGTTGGCAGTGCAGAGAATCCCCTGCAAACTGAGAGCTCCCAGCAAGGGGAGACAAATCAAAAATAAAAAAGAATTAGACCCATGTGTCTCTACAGGACACGAGATGGATAACAGAGCTAGTTCTTTGAGCTGAAAAAGGTACAGTTCAGTTTTGCCTTCGGGGTATGGAGATTTCTGACAACGCTCGTGGAGTGGAGGAGGAGGTTGCTCCTTTTCTAACCACACTGGTCAAATTAGAAGTTTGTCGATTGTTTCTTCTTCAGAAGAAGAATGAAAGCAAAAGGAACAGTTAGAAAAGCATTGCTTTGTTTATGTTAAATGCGAGAGAGATTTTATTAGAAAAACGCAAATATTCAGAAGACTGAAAAAATCAGAGCGACAGCAGTGAGTTAATTTTGAAGAAAAAGAAAGAGTGTTTAGATGTAAAGGAAAAAAGCAAGCAACTAAATATGTAATTAGCAAGTAGTTTTGACTGCCAGTTGCTGGAATCAGGAGGATAAGGTCTGAGTAAGGACTGGGGTTGGTTTCTGGTCGTTTTTCCAGGGATTTTGCAGGATTTGCAGGATGCTGGAGCACTGGACAGGGTTTCCCTTAGTCACTTGTGCACATGCTCTTGCCATGGCTGATTTGCAGGCAGTGATGATGCCTGAAGTTTGAACTTTTACATTTTTCACATTCTGCACTGCTAGTTAAATAGTGAAATAGCTGTAGCCTGTTAAATGCTGTTCTCTTACGCTGCTCTCTGTGCAAAGATAGACATAACAAAACCTCTTACTTGCCCTCCAAGGACATCCCAAACCAAAAACTGTAAACCATCATCTTGGGAAGAGGGCAGCAAGCTTGGAAGCAGTCCCATCATTGGCTGGGTGTAGTTAGTGAATTGATATTGATATAAAAGTGTGAAGCACTCGTGACCTGGGGCGTCCATTGTTGGGACCCACTGAGGCAAGGCCTCTAGATCCCGAAGTGTGCACCCGAAAGCCTCTCAAATAAACACCTCCTTTATTCCTGCCTAGCCTCTGTTTTTAAGTAGCCACTTTAGGGCACCAGTGGCTCTGCTGGTGCCCCCAGAGGAGCAGGAGTTCCCGGGGCAGGGCTGAGTTTGGGGCTCCGAGCCGGGCTCGGTGCTCGCAGCGTGGGCAGAGCTCGCTGCCAGCTCCGCTGAGCTGGATTACAGACCATGACCGCCCAGCCCTCGCATGACAAAGCCTTTGTGTAATTAATATGCAGGGAAAAATGCTCCCTGGACGGCTGCTAAAGCGATTTAAATCATGCACATAAAAAATGTAATCACAAATTTAGCATGGTGGACATTGTAGTCACACTGTGCTTGATTGCATAGAAGGTTCCAAGTGTGTTTTAAATGTCCTTTAAGATTGAGATTAGGACTTGTACTTACAAGATGCATATTAATCTAAAACTCAACATTTTTCAGTGTGGGATCACAGTAGGAGAACATTATGGGCAATAGAGGTTCATTCTAATCCCAGTAGGTAATTACACTTTGAAATAATATTCTTTAATTAAATCTTGTTTGCAGTTGATTGATTTAAACACTAAATCTAAAAACCTAAATTTGAGTTTTTATCAATTTTTGATGCTTATTGCACAGAACTTGGGCTTTAATTGATGTTTCTGAAGTTTTTAAAGCTCTTGTCCACCGTATCCTGGATGAATTTATTGTAATTACCAGCATCATTCTCTGGCACTGCAGACAGCTCTCCCTGGAACCTCGATAATTTTAAGTCCTTTAATGCGTAAAGCACTCGCTCCCTGTTGGCCATGGCAGAGCTGGGGTTTGGGTGCTGCTCCCTCACAAAGCCCTGCTCACACTGATGCCTTCAATGGCTCCCTAGGAACAGAGAGCAGGCAGGAATAAAGGAATCAAGGAGGGATTGGTTGGAAAGGCCTTCAGAGGTACACTCTGGGCTCCAGAGGCTCCTGCCTCAGTGCATCCCAACATGGACAAGGACAGCTCCCGAGTTCTTCCCACTTGGATCTCAGCATCAATTCCCCAAGCAGAAGCCAGGCAAGGATGGAATTTGCCCAAGCTTGCCCCCCTGTCCCCAAGATTGTGGTTTGCAGTTGTTGGGCCTAGGAGGGTCTGGGTGTCCTTGGAGAGCTGGAGAGGCTTTGTTGTGTGTGTGTGAGCATGAGAGAACAGCACTGAACGAGCTCCAGGGAACTGCAGAGTGACCCTGGGCAGGGCAGGGCTGGGAACATAGAAAAGTTCAAACCTAAGTTTGCAGAGCTCTGCTGAGGGCACTCTGCTGCCCCAGACCCGGAGCTGGCACAGCGATGCCAATGAAATGGAGCTGGTGGCACTGCAGGGAGCAGGGTGGCATTGTGGGGACAATGTCACAGAGTTAGAGACTGGCCTGGGCTGGAGGGGACACTAAAGGTTGTTCCAAACGCTGCCATGGGCAGGGACACTTCCCACTGGTACCTTAGGGACACGGGAGTGGTTCCAGTGGTTCCAGTGGCATGCAGGCGCTGTTCCAGCAGGATTCCAGAGTGGTTCCAGCAGGATTCAGGAGTGGTTCCAGTGGTTCCAGCGAGACACAGGAGAGGTTCCAGCGGTTCCAGCAGGATGCAGGAGCCATTCCGGTGGTTCCAGTGGTTCCAGCAGGATGCAGGAGCAGTTCCAGCAGGATGCAGGAGTTGTTCCAGCGGTTCCAGCAGTTCCAGCGGTTCCAGCTGTTCCAGCAGGATGCAGGAGCAGTTCCAGCAGGATGCAGGAGCAGTTCCAGTGGGATGCAGGAGCAGTTCCAGTGGGATGCAGGAGCAGTTCCAGCAGTTCCAGCAGAATGCAGGAGCAGTTCCAGTGGGATGCAGGAGCAGTTCCAGCAGTTCCAGCAGGATGCAGGAGCAGTTCCAGTGGGACACAGGAGCAGTTCCAGCAGGATGCAGGAGCAGTTCCAGCAGGATGCCGAGCTCCAGGCTCCCGCACGTCCCTGGCAAATGACACCCATGAAACTTTAACTACTCCTGCACAGGCCTGACCTTTTCCAGCGTGCGAAATTCCACTTCCAGAACTTCAGCTGTGTTGAGGAATGAACTTTTAAAAACCCTCCATGTCACCATGGGCCTCCTGCAGTCCTGCCCAGGCCGGGAGGAAGGGGCTGGGACTGGGGTCTCTCCCTGCTCCGTGAGGACACCACGGACGTGTCGTACAGGAAATTAAATTCATGATCCTGTATGCTTAATGTCGGAAAACTCACGTCCTGCTGCAACTGCATTTGTCACATCTGAGGCAAAAACAAACTACTGGATGGAATGTTTTATTAAGATGACTTCGCCGTGGTGAGAAATGATTAAGTCACTCTAAGAGCAAAGTAAGAGCACGGGACCTCATTCATTGTAACACTAATATTAATCACACAAATAATATAAGTGTCTTACAGTAATCCACATTCCCTTAAAATATACATTATATATCCTGGGGGCAAACAGCAGCAGCAGGAACTTAGAATAAATCCCTCAAGCCATAGTGGCCAGCAGAAAGCCATTTATATTCTGACAGATTAATGTATATTTTGTTATGCGTAACAAATGAAAATATTTACAGCACTATCAGAGAGAGCTCAAGAAAAATTAAGTCGCACTAATCAATACATTTCAAGCATGGATTTAAATTCTTTCCAAACCTTACAATGTCCTTCAAAAATTAGCACCAAATAAACAGGGGTGTTTCTCTCATGTTTCTATCTATGTTTAACTGTGGTACTCGTTATTGTTGTGTTTAATCCCAACATTTTAACCTAAATTAAGTACTCTGACCATGGGCGAGCACAGACCCAATGCCAAAAATGAGGGAATTGGCTGAGGTTTGGAGCTGAGCAGTGAGTCCTACCTGGAGGTCAGCAGGCAATTAGTCAGTAATAGTCATCACAGTCAGGAAATTTTTAAAAAATGGAATTATGGTTTTTAAAAATGGAGAGAAGGAGCTCAGGGGGGACCTTGTGGCTCTGCACAATTCCCTGACAGGAGGAGGCAGCCAGGGCAGGGATTTGGGATCTGCTGGCAGGGAACAGGGACAGGAGGAGAGGGAACAGCCTCAGGCTGGGCCAGGGGAGGCTCAGGTGGGACAGCAGCAGGAGAGGAGGGACAGCTCCATCCCTGGAGCTCTCTGGCACCTGCCAGGCCAGCCCCGAGCCCAGGGGTGTGCAGAGCCCCTGGGCTGAGGTGTGGGCAGTGCTGGCAGGGCCTGGCACTGCCTGTCCGGGCAGGGCTGCAGTCCCAGGGCTGGCAGTGCCTCCCACGGAGCCTCCCCACCCTTCCCTCTTGTATCCAAGGGAGGGGAGAGCATTATCACTTCTAACACCACTAAAAATTGACTTTCCTTCCCCTTAACCTATTCATCCCCATCTCCTCCTCCCATTATTCCCAGGCAATTTTGTAAGATGACTATTATGCAAATGCTACAATAAAAATCTTATTTTCTGCTCCCTTTTCAGAGCCCTGCTCTGTTTACCTCCACTCTCTCTCTCTGATGGAGTTCTCCGACTAAAAGGAGAGAATAAATGTGTCCATTATTGGACCCAACTCCGAGGAAACTCAGCGGGAGGTCAACAACTGCAAAACAATTCACAAATCCCTTCCCACCCCATTTCCCACTGCAGGGCTGGGGGTGTCCCAAAGCTCCAGAATTCCAGGCTCACTTTTCTTCCTGGTCCAGTTCTGCCATTCCCACTGGGACTCCCAGGCTGGGTTTTCTCACTGTCCTCTGCCACCCGAGCTCTCCTAAGCCTGGCCCAAATTAAACCTGTGCCGAGCGCAGGCTTTGTCCTTTCAAACCGGAGCTGCTGCCCAGAGGTTGGGGAAGGTTTCCCCCTCCCTGTGCAAGGCAGCAGAGATGAGTTTTCATTACAGATTTGAGAATCTTTCCATTGATCTCCGATATCTCCCCAGGAGGAGCTGCTGCTCAGCAGTGCTGGGGAAAGCGCAGAGCACCCAGGGAGCAGCCACGCTCCCAGCGAGTTCCACCTGTACTCCAGCCAAACGATAATTACAGCTAATTACTATAGCTTAGGATGCATTAATTAATGTAAATGAATGCATTAGCTGGTTTTAAACCGCAGTTTGTTTAAACTTATTCCCAGCCTAAGGAACGTTTCGCTGGAGCTGATCATTGTGAGGTGACCAGCACGGAGCCAGGTCTGGCTGCTCTGCAGGTGGAGAGGGACTTGACCCTTCCCCACTGTGCCCTGCAAACAAAGGGAATTGTTTCCTCTTCCCTGCCTCTCCTCTCCACCATCAAACCAGGGCCCAGTGCTGGCAGGGAGCCCTGGCAGGGCTGTGCTGCTCTGCCCAAAACCAGCCTGGGCAGCAGCAGGTCAGGAGAAGTTTGTGTGGGGAGCAGAGGTCTGTGAGCATGAGACACACAGAGGAGCAGCAGAAACGTCAGGATGAAGGCTGGAAAGAATTTTTTGCCCTGTAGACACTGCATGACCATGTTCCCTTACATCAGGAGAGTTTCACATTGTCCAACCCAGAGCTGGTGGCTCCCACGTAAAGAATTCAAGATTTCACTGCTAAACTTTCTCTGCTTCCTTCACATCCCCAGCTCTCCATCTCCCCCCTTCCCCCAGGAGCAGCTGGGGACTCCCCTCCCAGGATCAGGGATGTTGGACACCTCTGGAGAGAGGAGGGAGGAAAGGAGTGGAAATCCCGAATTTCCTGCTCCAGCCTGGCTGCTTCGGGCATTCCTTTCATCCCCACATCCCCCTCTGCAAACACCATGGCATTCCCTGTGCCCTGTGCCCTGACACCTCTGCATTCCCTGTGCCCTGTGCCCTGACACCTCGGCATTCCCTGTGCCCTGGGCACCGACACCTCTGCATTCCCTGTGCCCTGGGCACCGACACCTCTCTGCATTCCCTGGGCACTGACACCTCTGCATTCCCTGGGCACTGACACTCTCTGCATTCCCTGTGCCCTGGGCACTGACACCTCGGCATTCCCTGTGCCCTGACACTCTCGGCATTCCCTGTGCCCTGGGCACTGACACCTCTGTATTTCCTGTGCCCTGACACTCTCTGCATTCCCTGTGCCCTGACACCTCTGCATTCCCTGTGCCCTGACACTCTCGGCATTCCCTGTGCCCTGGGCACTGACACCTCTGTATTTCCTGTGCCCTGACACTCTCTGCATTCCCTGTGCCCTGACACCTCTGCATTCCCTGTGCCCTGACACTCTCGGCATTCCCTGTGCCCTGGGCACTGACACCTCTGTATTTCCTGTGCCCTGACACTCTCTGCATTCCCTGTGCCCTGACACCTCTGCATTCCCTGTGCCCTGACACTCTCGGCATTCCCTGTGCCCTGGGCACTGACACCTCTGTATTTCCTGTGCCCTGACACTCTCTGCATTCCCTGTGCCCTGACACCTCTGCATTCCCTGTGCCCTGACACTCTCGGCATTCCCTGTGCCCTGGGCACTGACACCTCTGTATTTCCTGTGCCCTGACACTCTCTGCATTCCCTGTGCCCTGACACCTCTGCATTCCCTGTGCCCTGACACTCTCGGCATTCCCTGGGCACTGACACTCTCGGCATTCCCTGGGCACTGACACCTCTGCATTCCCTGTGCCCTGACACTCTCGGCATTCCCTGTGCCCTGACACTCTCGGCATTCCCTGCCCTGGATCCCGCAGCCAGGAGGGGCCACGGTGCCCGGGATTTGCGGTTCCCCCCGGATGGCACCAGAGCAGGGGCTCCGGGCAGGCTCTGGGCCGGGCGAGCCGCGGGGATTTCAATCAGGAGCTGTTTTAGGGACACAAAATTGCATATTCCCTTTCCACGCCTCCCCGGCACTCGCGGAGCAGCCCATTATTAAGCTATTAATCACCTCTCTCAATTAATTGTTCTAAAATGACCCAGGCTTTAGCAGTTGTGTTGCAATTGAAAAGCTCACTTATTTTTGGAAGGTAAAGTTACAGGCAGTGGTAATTTGAGGGCGCCGAGCCATTAAGCCACTGTTTGGAATCTCAATTACTCTGCAGAAGGATAATTACAAATAAAACAAACTTGTGATCCCACATCAGTGAGAACACTTCTTCCCTGCTTTATGGAATATACAAGCAGTTTTTCATCCACTGGATTTAATTTCCACATGAAAAATTGACCTTAACAGTATGAAGTATGGCTACAAGTAAAAACTGTGTTTTCATTGAAGAGAATAAATGCATTTCCTGAACGCTGGCTGTTACAGCTAATTGATTTATTGGCTCTCTGTATAGTGCACTATTGTCTTTGCACTCATGGGACAGGGAAGCTCTTGAGAACAGAACTAAATTCTGCCACAGCAGCCTGACAGCTGAGGAGGGTTGGGTTTTATTTTTTTTTTAATATAATGTGCAAGTGTCTCGGAGCTGGAAGGAATCTTCCCTGGATTGGCACAAACTACCTGCACCCGTGGCTTCCTGGATGATGTTTTTTAATCCCATAATATTACTGGGAAGCTGACAGCACTGGGAGCAGGTCATTTGCTTTTATTCAGATTGTTTTTACTGTGGAGCGTTTATGCTCAAGCAAATGCAAAATACTACTAAAAGAAAAGAGATATGAAATTCCCTTTTCCTATTTTCCTTTAAGGCCAGCAGCCAAAAATTCGGTGGGAAATAAAGGCCCTGCAGAAGTATTTCTCCCTGATAATGAAAACAATTTTAAAATTCATGAAATAGCCAAATATTTGTTATTATCCCTTGCTTTTAGGTTTTATGCAAATGAGTGCCCATAAGATGAAAGCGAGTGCTTGGTAGCAGGTGGGAACAAACTCACATAATCATACCAATAAAAAAGCCCTGAGGAAAAACAAACCAAAATGAAAAATCAATACAGGATGTTGTTCTCCAGATATACTATTAAAATATAGTATTCCACAGCTGCACTGTTGTCCTAAATAACGGATGAGCCTCGCAGTGGGAGAAAAGCTGAGATTCTCCCCTCTCCCAGGGGTAAAAATCCCACCCAGCCTGGAGGAATCCGTGTGGATGGCTGGGGTGGCTCCCAAATGGGCAGGGATTTCCCAGTAAGAGCTCCCCAGTACTGCTGGATTTTACAGCACTGGTGAAACACACCCCAAAGTTTCCTGAGATCTCCCAAGTGCTGCACGAGGGAAAAGCCAGAGCACAAATCTGACAAGAAATGGGATTATATTCCACATTCCTGCAAGGATCCTCCAGTTCCAGTGACCAGCCACTTGGCTAGAAGCTCTAGTATTTTTCTCTTATTTCTCTCTTAGTTTGGTTCCTATTGCCAACTGGAAAATGCATTCAGTGTAAATTCCATGGACTAAGCCAGAAAATCCTTCAGGAGGTGGAGAAACCTCTCTTCCCCAGGTGAGCACAGCCTTCCCCCAAAGCCAGGTGAGAAACCAACTCCTCTCAGATACTGGAGGGGAGGCTGAGAGCCACAACCACCTCTTTATTAAGAGAAAAAAAAAAAAAGTGAACATATTTATCACCTCTCCCCGTGAGCCAATCACCACAAACCCCAAAAATATCTCAAATTGTGAATTTCCCAAGCCCCTCCTCGGTGCATCCTCTGCTTTCCTGCTGCTGACTCCAACCTGGCTCCCTCCAGCTGCAGGGGCAGAGCCACTGCCCTCAAAGAGGGGAGAGGGAGGAGGTTCAGAGAGCAAAACCAGTCTGGAGAAGTCACATTTTATAGGCAGGAAGAGAGTTCAGCAAAAGGGATGGAAAATGGCAACTGTAATCACAACAGCAAACAGAGGAGCTCGTTCAGGAGTTAAAGTGGGCATTGAAAAATGGGAGGAGGGAAAGGAGAAGGGAGATTTTCAGGTGAAAGGACATCCTTTAACGTAATATTCTCTTCGAAGGTGAACAGCTTTAAATAACTTTGTGCTGGCACAGCCAGAGCATCGTGAGAGCCATTTAGCAGAACCTGCATTTTCCACTCCCAGAGCTTTCCCTGCACAGTTCCATGTTTAACATGGAATACCACGAAACTGGAACGACCCAAATCTGCCGGGTGAGGTCTCGAGTTCTTCCTGGATTTTCCTGTGCTGCCCCATTCCATTCCTCCCGAGGACAGTGCCCATTCCTGGGGCTCTCTCCTGCCCACACCCGCAGTGCCCAGCTGCCACCTCCCTGTGGGGTCACCTCCGAGTGATTTGGGGTAATTCTTGCATTTCCAGGCCATCGACTCCTCCAGCACCACTGCTCCCATAACCAGACCCAGTCTTTATGGTCATTCGATGGCACCACAGAATCCCAGATTGGTTTGGGTTGGAAGCCAAAGCCCATCCAGTGCCACCCCTGACATGCCAGGGACACCTCTCACTGTCCCAGGGGTGCTCCAAGCCCCATCCAGCCTGGCCTTGGGCACTGCCAGGGATCCAGGGGCAGCCACAGCTGCTCTGGGAATGCTGTGCCAGGGCCTGTGCTGAAGCAGGGAGAAGCAGAGACTGAGGCAGATTCCCCAAATTCCACGGGTGACTTCTTGTTTGGGGGTTGGAGGCAGTGAGGTGACATGGCTGAGGCAGGCCTGGCCAGGCTGGGCTTGGCTGGGCTGGGCTGGTGGCTCTGGGAAGGTGTCCCCATCAGTCTCAGCGCTGGCACCGCAGCCCTGGCTCAGCCACGGTGACAAATTGCCAGGGGAGCACGCGGGGAGAGGCAGCAAATTAGGGAATGAATAATTAAACTCGGAGAAAAAGGTGAGGAGACTGGGAGGGAAGGGAGAGAAAAGGCTGAGCTACAGGAGCCCGGGGCCGTGCAGGTGCTCCAGAGGAAAGGCACCGAGCAGGGCTGGGGGTGCCGAGGGGACACTGCAGCCAGGACCTGCCAGCCCAGCCACCAACCCAAACTGCCAAGAAACAGGAAAATGCCACAACAGAGGAGCTGTCCCAGCCTCCTGCCCCATTTCCCAGGAGCTCCCAGGCACCCCCAGCCCCTGTTCCCAGCCCCTGCCCCTGCCCTCGGCTGTGCTGCTGCTCCAGGCTCTCTCCAGCACCACGGGAGCAGCAGTGCCACGGAACCAGCTGGAATATCGCTGCACACAGCACAGAGGGCTTCCTCCACAAACCACCTCTTCTTTTAACTCCTAATTCCTTAAACCATCAGCATTTAATCAAACCCGAGTTCTAAAATCCTGGCTCTTATCACAGCCAGTACTTATAATCCTTTTTTCCAGACTGGATGTTCCCAAATCGTGTTACATCTTTCATCTTCCTTGTGATTAATTTCAAGGTCTTTACTGAGTCAAACGAGATATTTTTTTAAGTATCTCTGGTTTAGTTTTTCCAGCTTTTAGTCAATTCTGGCAGTTCAGAGCAGCCATCAAAATTACACGAGCGTTTTGTGCTCAGTCACTCCAGTGACTCCCGGGTTTAGGAGAATCCCATAAAGGCAACCATCTTATTATTTTAATGCATGCAATAATTTAAGTGATAACAACTGCAAAAGTCAGGCTGTTTTGTTTTATGGATTATCAACAGCCTTATGACCTTGAAAATAGTCGAGTTGACTCACTAATTTTTACAATTTAGCAAAATAGCACAGGCGGCATAATTTTATCAACTTTGATGTGGTGAAAGTGCAGAGCTCTCCCGACAGATAAATCTGCTTTAAAACCCAGAGCCGCTCCTCAGCGCTGGGGAGGCTCAGGCTGGGGAGATGAAGAGAAGGGGAATTACCTGAGGGGAAAGGCAAGGGGGAATATTTTGAGCTGCAAACACACCACGTCCAAAACTTTGCAGGGACTGTTTTGTTGTGCTGCAATGCAGAGCGAAGTTCCCTGGCACACGAACCACAGGAGCAGCCCCCAGCCCCCTCCAATTCCTGCCTGGAAAAGGTGGAAGCAGCGCAAAGGTAAAGAGGAGGCAGAGCCAACCTCTGGTGACCAAAGGTGCACTCGAGCTGTTATTTTGTATTCCATACTCTTCAAAGAGCAATATAAACAGAATTATTTATGCCCGGCAAAATGTTGCTTAATTACTTATGCACCACTGTTTGCTTGTATTTTAAGCTCTCTCTACCACCCACAGGCAGACGTTAAACAGCTGCTAAAAGCGAGCTTTAGTCTTGCCTGTTTGAAATTAGCATACTTGAGCTTTGAAAAAACTTTGTTGCCAATTTACATATGCATAGAGACTGATATTTAGACTCACCATATGATATGTCCCTCAAGAGCTTTTCTTATTGCCTCCATCCTCAGGTCTCAACCTAGAGACTGTAAATCTAGCAGGTGATTAATTCTATACCCTTGAGAAACTAGCAATTAGCACTTGCAACCAGTAAAAAATTGTCATTTCAAACCCCTGTTTACTATGCCCGTGTATTTTCTGTGAACTCACAGCTAACTCTAAGCAGAAATAGATGGCAATAGGTTTGCAGTCACTCCTGTCTCTTTATATAAAAATATAATGTAGCTCCCAGCTAATCAACCTATTAAACACACCGGAAAAAAAAAAAAAAGGATGAAATAATTGGCATTCCTTCATTTTATATATAAATGTATATAAAATGGAAAGCATGAAAACATTCTACACGATGTTTTATGTTCCCAGACCTTAATCAGCTCATTTCAACATGATGACTTTGTAGGGTTTACCTGTTTTGTGTCAATTCTTATCTCTGGTAGCCGAAATTACCGCACTTCCAGATGTTCTTATGCATTATTGAGGTCTTCTGCAGTAGATGCTGGAAAAGGTAAGATAAGGTTTTATTTCTTTGTAGTAGTCACAACACCCAGATCAAAGGCAGGAAAGTGCAGTGCTTAGTATTGAAAACTATGATGAACTTCACATTTATTTTCAAGTAGAAAATCTGTCATAAACCTGCTCATCAATCTTCAGTCACTGTTTCAAGTGTAATCCACTGGAGCAGGGCACGGGAGTTTAAGGACTGGGGGAGTGTTGCTAAAAGCCCTCGTTTAGGGCGTGCTGAGCGGGGTGTGCAGGGCAGGGGCACCCCAAACCTGCCTCGGGAGAGGAGGGGTGCGTGTGGGATGGAGAGGGGCCCAGGGCTGGCACTGCCCGGGGCATCCTGTGCCACGGCCAGGGTGGCTTGAGGAAACAAAACATCCAAACCCATCTGCCCCGGGCAGAAATTGGTGATCCAGCGGTGACAGGGAAAGGGGGGAGCCCTCACAGGGTGCTCCCACAGAACCAGAAATTAACGGGGGAGCCCTCACAGGCTGCTCCCACAGACCCAGAACTGGGAAATTAATGGGGGAGCCCTCACAGGCTGCTCCCACAGACCCAGAACTGGGAAATTAACGGGGGAGCCCTCACAGGCTGCTCCCACAGACCCAGAACTGGGAAATTAATGGGGGAGCCCTCACAGGCTGCTCCCACAGACCCAGAACTGGGAAATTAACGGGGGAGCCCTCACAGGCTGCTCCCACAGACCCAGAACTGGGAAATTAATGGGGGAGCCCTCACAGGCTGCTCCCACAGACCCAGAACTGGGAAATTAACGGGGGAGCCCTCACAGGCTGCTCCCACAGACCCAGAACTGGGAAATTAATGGGGGAGCCCTCACAGGCTGCTCCCACAGACCCAGAACTGGGAAATTAACGGGGGAGCCCTCACAGGCTGCTCCCACAGACCCAGAACTGGGAAATTAATGGGGGAGCCCTCACAGGCTGCTCCCACAGACCCAGAACTGGGAAATTAACGGGGGAGCCCTCACAGGCTGCTCCCACAGACCCAGAACTGGGAAATTAATGGGGGAGCCCTCACAGGCTGCTCCCACAGACCCAGAACTGGGAAATTAACGGGGGAGCCCTCACAGGCTGCTCCCACAGACCCAGAATTGGGAAATTAATGGGGAAGCCCTTCCCAGGCAGCTCCCACAGACCCAGAATTGGGAAATTAATGGGGAAGCCCTTCCCAGGCTGCTCCCACAGACCCAGAAATTAACGGGGCAGTCCTTCCCAGGCTGCTCCCACAGACCCAGAACTGGGCAATTAATGGGGGAGCCCTCACAGGGTGCTCCCAGAGACCCAGAACTGGGCAATTAATGGGGGAGCCCTCACAGGGTGCTCCCAGAGACCCAGAACTGGGCAATTAATGGGGGAGCCCTCACAGGGTGCTCCCAGAGACCCAGAACTGGGCAATTAATGGGGGAGCCCTCACAGGGTGCTCCCAGAGACCCAGAACTGGGCAATTAATGGGGGAGCCCTCACAGGGTGCTCCCAGAGACCCAGAATTGGGAAATTAACGGGGCAGTCCTTCCCAGGCTGCTCCCACAGACCCAGAAATTAATGGGGAAGCCCTTCCCAGGCTGCTCCCACAGACCCAGAACTGGGAAATTAATGGGGGAGCCCTCACAGGGTGCTCCAGAGACCCAGAAATTAACGGGGGAGCCCTTCCCAGGCTGCTCCCACAGACCCAGAATTGGGCAATTAGGGTCAGCAGGTTTGTGCCTGGATTTAATTCTGCCAGTAATGGGTTTAAATGTAGGCGTGGGTTTAAATCTGCTACACCCAGAGTTAAATCTCCCAGAATGAGATTTCCTAGGTTTACCAGGATGGGTAGATTTACACCCTTCGTGCAGGGGGAAAGCCCCACTGCCCCAGCTCGGTTTTGGGGGGGAATTCTGAATATTTTTGAAGCACCTCAAGGCAGGCTGGCTGGAAAATGCCAGGAGCCATATTTTCCCAACCATCTCTGTGAACCAGCGAGGCTTTAATGGTAAATATTAAATCAGTCAGCAACGCAAGGATATTTTTTCCTGTGTTGCACAGTCATTAAGGGTCTGCTGCAAAACCTGCTTGACTTTCTTCCCACTAATTACATCATCAGATCATCACACTGCTAAAATCAGGCACAGAGTACTTGCACACAACTAAATCCCTGCTTCTAATTACTATTTTAGTCTCTTTTTCCTCGTGACATGTTGGTGATAGATCATTATTTTTTCAGCAATTTGTTCGCATTTATATGCAATATAATTGGATCTGATTAATTATTATGATTAATGACTGCAGAATTTCCTTGCAAAGCTATTAATACTGGGAGTATCAAATGAAAGACATGGACAAATTAAAGCCAATGGAGTCCTGTTGCTTGTACTTACAATGCCTGGGCTCAAGTAACCCTTTGCTGCTCCAGCCCTGCAATAAATGCGAGGGTTTATCTGGAATTTCCCCACGGATCTCTGCGTTTTCCAGTGCTATAAGTACATAACTAATGGGGGAGAGACGCAGGTGGAATTCTTAGGTGGAGTGCCGTGGTTAAAATTACACATATTTGGGTGTGTTTTAACCGAGCTCAGCAGCAGAAACGCAGCCACATCCATTTAAAGTGGAGAAAGTGGCAAAAGGAAAAGCCTGGGCAATATTTCTGTGTATGTAACGTGGGTTTATCCATTTTTCAGGTGGCGGTGCAACAAAACACCACAATAAAAGCAGTTAATTTCCATTAGATGTCATATTAGCCCATTGCTGAGGGGGTATTTACGTGGCGTGTGCTGTATTTCAAATCACAGCCCGGCTCAGAAATGGGATATTACATGTAAAAAAGCAAACAATGAGGGAGTAGCTTAGGGGATCGACTTTGCTGCTGCCTCGGGGACCTGCCTTTAAATCTGGCTTTGAGCAAACTGAAGAAAAATCATTTCCCTCTAATGGCAGCAGCACAGAAAAAAATCAGATAGCAGGAGTTCCACCCAGGTGGCAAAAAGCTCGGGAAGGGAAGGGAAGGGGGTGGGAGCAGATGAGCAGGGCTGATTCTGCCTGGATTAGGGAAAAGCTCAGAACCAGGGGGCTTTGAATGCGATTTTAATCTGTAATAAGTGCCAGCAGCGCTCATCAAACCCCAGCCAGGATGAGGGCACGGAGGTTCCCAGCGCAGAGCTACCCAGGAATTCTGGAAGTGTTTCTGTGAGCGTCAGGAAGGAGGGGAAACGCCAGCCTGGGGTGGGAAACCTGTGGGGAGAGAGGTTAAAGCTCCTCACATGCTGGAGAAACAGAGCAGCTTTGCCCACTGCTCAGTGCTGGGGATTTCCCTCCAACTAAAACGTGGGAAAAACACAGGGTGTGTTGCAAAATGAGAAACTGTGGGCCACGGGGTATTCTGGAGTAAGAATGTGTTCGGTATGAAGGAGATTAAAAGGATGACTCCTTAAAAAAAATTCAAATAAAGAAGTAAATAAAAAAAAAACCCCAAAACTAAAATTTCAAATCAAAGCAACCCAGCCAAAACACACAGAATATTTGTGCCCAGGTGCACAGAAATACCTATTTTTCAAAGAGAAAATCAACTTCAGCCAAGTCAAGAAATGCGAAATTCTTTCTGTCTAAACTAAAATCACATTGTCCTAAAAGTCACATTGTCTTAAAAGCCACACATGCCTGTCAGAAATTGTGTAGTTTCATCCTGATCTCTGCATTCTGTGCTGACCCTGGGTGGGCTCCTTCTGCTGGTTCCTAGGGACACCCAGCACCGACAGCGACCGAAGCTGCTCTGACACAGACCTGGGACAATTCCTGCAGTGGCTGAAATTCCCAGCAAACAGAGATCCAAAATTGCTCACATCTCCAGCTGGGCTCTGCCTCGTGTTTGTCACCAGGCAGGGCAGGACATTCCCGTGCAGCAGGGAGAAGGAAAAACTGAAAGAAAATAGGAATTGAATGTTTCACAGCACTGCTGGAGCCCCTCTGGAGCCAGGCTGGGAGAGCTGGGAATGTTCCCCTGGAGAAGGGAAGGATCCAGGGAGAGCTCAGAGCTCCTGGCAGGGCCTAAAGGAGCTCCAGGAGAGCTGGAGAGGGACTGGGGACAAGAGATGGAGGGACAGGACACAGGGAATGGCTTCCCAGTGCCAGAGGGCAGGGATGGGTGGGAGATTGGGAATTGGGAATTCCTGGCTGGGCTGGAATTGCCAGAGCAGCTGTGGCTGCCCCTGGATCCCTGGCAGTGCCCAAGGCCAGGCTGGAGCAGCCTGGGACAGTGGGAGTGTCCCTGGGATGGGATGGGGATAGGGATGGGATGGGATGGGATGGGATGGGATGCGATTTAAGATCTCCTCCATCCCAAACCTGCCCTAATCCATGATCCAGTGGCAGACTGACCTCGTTCCCCTTGTCCCTCCCCTGATCCAATCCTGTGTTTGCCTCACAACCAAAACCACCTCCTTACATGCACAGTCTGTTCTCAGGTGTTGGGGTTTGTAGCCCAATCTCCTCCCCAGGGAGCCCAGGGACCACAGCTCATTCCTGCCCTGCTAAAGGCACCTCAGCCCCAGGGTGCAGAGCTTTTCTCCACCTCCCCTGTGCCCCCAGCCCCATGTATGCAGAGATTTCCTGGGTGAGCACCCCCCTCTAATATGAGATGAAAAAAAATGGCCTGGGAGCCTCCAAAATGCCTTCATGGAAAATGAGGGTGAGATTATTTCCTTCTTCTGTTTCTGTTTTTCTGGGGGGGGCTTTAATCATTTTTTTTAATAAAGCCAGTTGAGATGAGTGAAATATCAGTTCAGGAGCCACCGAGGAAACAACATTTAGAGCACAGCAATAGGACAGGCAAGCGTGAGCGTCACAAGCCTTTAGCATCTCCTGCTCTGTATTAGCCCAACACAGCTCCAGCAATCTCCCCTGGCTGTGCCCACCTTACACTCCTCCAGCAGCACAGTCACAGGCACACAGCATCTGCACAGAGCCCCAGAGAGGGAATCCAAGTGATTCTCATACACAGGGTCTGGGAAATGCAAGCCAGCTCTTGGGTTTGGGTGGGTTTTTTTCCTGAAACTTTCTGAAAGTTTTGTGCTTTTTATTTTTAATTAGTTTAAAATTTCAGATTGAATTTGACATAAAATTCTAATGGCATAAATTCCAATTGTGGCCTTCCAGCACCTGGAGGGGATGACAAGAAAGATGGAGAGAATTTAGAGGGCGTGGAGGGACAGGAAAAGGGGAATGGCTTCACATTAAAGCAGAGCAGGATTCGATGGGATATTGGGAAGGAATTCCTCCCTGGCAGTGCCCAAGGCCAGGCTGGACAGGGCTGGGAGCAGCCTGGCACAGTGGGAGGTGTCCCTGCCCATGGCAGGGGTGGCACTGGGTGGGATCTAAAGTCCCTGCCAGCCCAAACCATTCTGGGATTTTATGATTCTGAATCTACACAAAACATATTCACCTCCTGAGTGTGAGCCTACATATTTTTGTGTAATTCCAGTTTAATACATAATTAGTTATTAATTTAATTAACAAAATAAAAGAACATCCCTATGTATTTTTCTAAAGCTGTAAAAAAACTTTCTCTATGTATTCTCTTGTTAAAAATATCTTTCAAACCCAAATATGCCTGGAAGGATTGGCATATACACATAAACCCATACCTCGAAACTCCTATTGACCAAATGTTTAACCAGAGAAACATGGATTTATACTTTTCCTTTTTTCGGAAGAGGAGAGCTTGAGGTATGGCAAGAAGGAAAAATTCACCACGGATTAGGTGTTCTGGAGTTCTGAAAAAACCCTGAAGCACACATCCAATACTTCCAAAAGCCTGGCACAAACGGAGTCCTTGGACCTTAATCTTAGCCTAAACTGAGCGGAGGGCAGGGGGCAGAGCATGGTTTGGGCTGTAATAGTTGGCACCTGAGGGCAGGGGTTGATGCCTTAGGTTTGAACTTTTCTGTGTTCCCAGCCCTGCCCTGCCCAGTGTCACTCTGCAGTTCCCTGGAGCTCGTTCAGTGCTGTTCTCTCATGCTCACACACACACAACAAAGCCTCTCCAGCTCTCCAAGGACACCCAGACCCTCCTAGGCCCAACAACTGCAAACCACAATCTTGGGGACAGGGGGGCAAGCTTGGACAAATTCCATCCTTGCCTGGCTCCTGCTTGGGGAATTGATGCTGAGATCCAAGTGGGAAGATCAGCACTGAACGAGCTCCAGGGA
>VZTN01005243.1:65200-91676 GCA_013400515.1 Erpornis zantholeuca | reverse complement strand
GATTGGGGCTCACAGGGCAGGATTGGGGCTCACAGGGCACTCGGGGTCCATCTGCAGCAGTGACTGCAGCTCCTCGTGTTCCTGCACAGCCAGAGGAGCCCTGCCTGCCCCGGGGGGGCCCTGTTGCCTTCCCCACCCCGCAGAGCACAGGCAGTGGGTGTTTTTCAGGGTTCCATGTGCCCCAAGGATCCAGGGGGTTGTGGTCTGGCTAAGCTGCGGTGCTGGGGCAGACTGGGATCGCTGTACGAGACACACTGCTGCCTTTGTGCTCTCCTCTGCCGTGAGAGACGAGCAGGAAATCAATAAATTTTATCCATGGAATGTACATAAGTCTTCTTAAGTCGTGATCCATTTTAAGTAACGTGTGGAGGGGCATTAGGCAATTAGAGCTGGCTGAGGAACTGAGCATATTTATACATTTTAACGCCTGTCTTTTCATCTCGAGCTTGGATGAAGCAGTAAGACCTAAAAATCAAACAGTGGATGAGTTTAGATGATCGGGTATTTAATTTAAGATCTCCATCTTAGCATTAGAAAACCTTCCAAATGAAGTGCCTGTGTTTTAAAAATCGGCCATCCCCAGTAGCTGCTAAGTCTGATGTGTAATCTCTGCTTGGCTCTGCACAGAAAGCACTTACTGAAATTCAAGTGCATGCTCAGGGCCTGTTAATGGCTATTTTTGCCTCATTAATACAACAAACATCCCTGATATGAAAGGTGCTGTTCTCTTACATGAATACAACTGTAAGAGGTCAGAAATAACTTTTCATGCTCTCTAGTTCTTTACCCACTATGTCAGTGACAGGAAAGGGGAGAGCAAACAGGAATAGGAAGGTGGATTTATCAACCTGTGTTGTGTTAGTGACACCACCAGTGGCCCAGCCTGGCCTCCTTTGGTGTCCACGTTCCAAAACAAGAGGTTGAAAATTGCAGGAAGGTCCTGAGCAGCCCCAAAGGAGTGACTG
Source organism: Erpornis zantholeuca (assembly GCA_013400515.1). Lineage (NCBI taxonomy): Eukaryota > Metazoa > Chordata > Aves > Passeriformes > Timaliidae > Erpornis > Erpornis zantholeuca. Next base: position 90,711 of record VZTN01005243.1, on the reverse strand, counting down.
GAGGGGACAGAGCTGCAGAGGGAGACACAAGTTGAACCTGCTCGGTTTATTCAAAAGTAGGTGAAGAACTGATTTGGGCATGATTTAAAATCCCAGAATGGTTTGTGTTGGAAGGGACCTCAAGGCATCCCCCCCAGCCTGGGCAGGGACACCTCCCTCTGTCCCAGGCTGCTCCCAGCCCTGTCTGACCTGGCTCTGGACACCTCCAGGGCCCTCCTGCTTTCCATAAGGGAGCAGAAGCTTTGCTGGTAGAATTCTGCTGCAACCCACGAGGGAGAGCACGAAATGAAATGAGGCAGATTTGGCTGAGCTTCACACTTGTGTTTGAGAGGATATTTTGTCGTGATACCATCACAAACTGCAGAGATCTCCATCAGCTGCACCACAGCCCAGAAATCCTGGCTGGGCTTTGCGTGGAACAAATAAACTCCCATCCATACAGGGCACCCCTTCGTGGTTTTTAAAGCACCAGACAACAACTGCACCAAGAGTCACAAAGTCAGGAATGCAATAACAACCCACATCCCATATGAAAACTCTTTTTCCCTCTGAAGCCCTTGTGAAACCACTTTGGTTCTCTCCGCATTGGCATTAACCTGTTCTGCTTTCAAAGGCGACCTGCTCCCCCAGAAGTTCCAGCAGAACACCCAACACAAAAGGCTCAGGAACACAGTAATTCCACAGGTTTGGGGTGCACAGCCTGGGCTGCCAGCAGGACCCCAGCTCCCGACCCCGCGCTGCTCGCACCGAGCTTCACAGAGGCAAACAAATTGAAACCAGCGCCGAGGGTTACTGGGGGAACTTCAATGCACTGCTTTCAAATTTCCCTGGAAATAAAAATGCATGTGAAGGAGAGGAGCTGGGAGGCCCTGGGTGTATCCCCTGAGCATGGTTCAGAGCCCCCAACATCCTGCTCTGCTTTTATAAATTAGAAATCTTGTCATCTGATCGTGGAGAGCGAGAAAATTGTGGCAAACTTTATCTGCTAAGTGAACCTTAATAACCTCAACTTTAACTTCAAGAAAATTACACTTGGAAACATTTCATAGTCTTGCAGGTTGCAGGAGACATAAAATTCTTTCTTTTCTCCCACCTCTCCAGGAGTCATTAACCCCCCCCACAGAGCCTGGGAGACCTCCAGCAAATTGTCCCTCCCCACAGATCCCATGGACCAGCGGTGCCAGGGGCTCACATTTGCTGTGAAAGCTACACCCAGGCTCAGATTAAAACCTTCTCAGCTCCTCGAGAGAAGGCAAAGAGAAAAAAGAAATCGCAGCCTTTGAAGTCAAGCTGCTGTGTGGCTCCTCCAGGAGCTGTCATGTGTGGCTTTTCCCAATCAACAGCCAGGGTGGTTAATTACAGCTCTCCCTAAATACCCTCTGGAGGCAGCCATGGGACAGCTCCCATCCCTGTGGGTGCAGCTCCTGGTGGGGATTTGCCGTGGGTGCTGCAGTGGCCCCGGGCACAGTGCAGAGATGCCAAGGCCAGGGGGAATGACTGTGCTGAGCAGGGCTTTAGCCATGAGCCAGGAATATGGCATGGCTGGGGGCTCCCAGAGGGGCAGCAACAGGGAAAAGGCAGTGCTGGGGCAAAGCTTTGTTACAGGAGCTTCGAGCAACCTGCAGGGTTTGGGGAAGTAAAGAGTGACAGAGAATCACAGAATCATTTAGGTTGGAAAAGTCCTCCAGGAGCATCGAGTCCAACCAGAGAGCAAACACCACGATGGCCCCTAAACCATACAACAAAATGATATGGCTCATTCTTGTCAAAATGTGTTATCCACATGAAAACTTATTATTCAAAGAAAGGCATGCAAAGGTATTATTGTTATTATCATTATTATTATTATTATCATCACAATCATCATCCAGCAAATGCACGGGGGTGATCCAGGGTGGGTTTTACACCTGCCTTGGCAATGCTGCTGCTCTGTACCTGTGCAAATATGGGCCCAAAAAAACCCTCCAAGGGGATGGCCTTGAAAATAAAACACCAGAAAACAGAACCAAACCTCTGACTGTGCCACCGAGTTTTGACCAAAAAAATCCCTCATGATTCCATGGCCAGAACCTGATAAATTTACCATACAGGGAAAAACTGTGTGAACACCCCAGTCAGGCAGAGATGTCCCTGCTCAGCCTGAGGGACAGGGATCTGTTTTTCCCCAAGTTTTCCCAGATCTTGGGCACACAGACTTTGGAACCTGTATCCTGCATCGTTCACTACCTGCTCCATCTGCTGCTGCTAGGGAACCCCAGACTCTGCAATCCTTTTAATTATCATTAACGACTCTGAGCTTTGGCTCGGAGCTCCGAGCACAGGCCACAGTTCCTACAGGAGCACCAGGAGAGCCAAGTGGCAGCTGCTCTTTTTTAGGTTCTCAAGAGACTTTCTGCTAGTCCAAGCAAAATTAAGATTGCACCCCCAGACCTCCTGGTGCAGAACTGCCTCATTTGGTGACCTCACATCACTCAGAGCCTCTCACACGCATTAGACAGATTTTGGAAGGGTGAGCAGAGTATTAAACAATTGTCAGAAAGAGGATTGTACTCCAACAAGCTCTCCCAGGCAAGGGGGAACCCTCCTGCAAGGGAGCCACTCCCACCCCAAAGCCTGAACAGCATTCCTGGGAACACTCACTGTGAGGATCTTCAGGAACACCTCCTTACAACACCTCCTTTATTCAAAAATCAAATTCAAAACTGCCTGAAATGGTAAAATACTGATCAAAATTCTGGGGAAACACACAAATTCATTGGACTTTGCACTCGAGGCTGAGATACCTGCAGTGTGTTTGCCACCCTGAACACAGCCCTGACCCTCCTGAGGGAATATCCCACCCTGAACACAGCCCTGACCCTCCTGAGGGAATATCCCACACTGAACACAGCCCTTCCACCATGGATCTCCTGAGGGAATATCCCACCCTGAACACAGCCCTGACCCTCCTGAGAGAATATCCCACCCTGAACACAGCCCTGACCCTCCTGAGAGAATATCCCACCCTGAACACAGCCCTGACCCTCTTGAGGGAATATCCCACCCTGAACACAGCTCTGACACTCCTGAGGGCATATCCCACCCTGAACACAGCCCTGACCCTCCTGAGGGAATATCCCACACTGAACACAGCCCTTCCACCATGGATCTCCTGAGGGAATATCCCACCCTGAACACAGCCCTTCCACCGTGGATCTCCTGAGGGCATATCCCACCCCACACCATGGCTGCATGTCCAGAATTTCACCTGGCAGTGGCAGATCCCTGCCAGCCAAAGCCACCCAGGAGGTAACCAACACAGCATCCCAATTATACTAAATCTGTGTCAACTCTGAGGAAATAAATTCGAGAATCCTCGTGGCCAGGCCAGGCTGAGCTGTCAGCAAGAAACACAACGAAGGACTTAATTCTATTTAAATAAGAGACGTTTCTAAATTTACAGACACATCATTAAAGCAGAGCAGCGGTCACTTCAGGAAACTCCTATTTTGTCTCAAGAAGAAGAGGAAGAACTGCCTCCAGAAGTTCTTTTTGTGAGGAAATATTCCCTGCCAGGTCGGCAGCAGTGCCTGTGCCACCGCATCGCCCGTGCCCGGCAGCCGGGGCTGGTTGGGCTCTCAGGGGCATCTCCTGCCCCAAAAAAAGGCTTTTTCCTCCCAGAAACAATCGGCTCCAAGTGTCCAGCACAAAGCCTCGGAGGTGTGTGCAAATGGAAGCAGCTTCGATCAGCACAGAGCTGCAGGAGGGGCCGGGGCTGAGCGGGGCCCTTATTAAAAGAGGGATCAAACCAGGCTGCAATTACGCCCAGCTAATCCTGGGAAAACAGGGAGGTATTTCTCCAGCACCGTCATTGTTTGCACGGGGTGAAAATAACAACCACACAGGACAAATTAAAACTTCACCTTCAGATGCCACCCCGATTGTGATGCAGATTCCATCCTCCCCAGCCAGCCCCAAGGAGCCTCAGCGCGGGTCCCCCTTCCAGCGCCCGGCCGTGGGACATCACCGCTAAATTAATTACGGGTTTATTTGATTTATTTGGCCGCGCGCGGCTCCTTGCCGCGGCTCTGAGTGCTGCGGGTCTGAGATCCTCTGCTGAAAAGGGTGAGCCATACATCAAGAGCCCTCGGAATTTCTGGAGGCGATACCTGGGCGCGGGAGGGAGGGCATCCCGCGGCCGAGGCGGGGCACAAACTGCTGGTGGAGGCTGTTTTAAATACAACCATCACGCCTCTAAATGTCACGCTGGGCTTTAGTTAACTAAGGTGGCAGGTCCTTAAAGCCCAGGATTTATGGCGCTGAAATTTTCCAAATGTAAGACCGGAAAGGGAAAAAAAACCTGTCGGCTTTTATTTATTCCCTATATAAATATAGGCAATTTAGTCCTTCCCCCAAATAGGGGCAGATTAGATGAGTTAGACAGCAGTCAATTCATTTTGCATAGGAATGGCTCATTAAAAAAAAAAAGAGAGCCCCCCATTTGTAAGAGGCGCCGATTGGGCCGAGCACAAAATGGATTTACGGTGTCACTCAGAGCCGGGAGGACTAATGAGGGAGGAGAGGCTGCGGGTGGGGGCAAAGCTCCACCAAATCCATCCCCCGCGCCCGGGCGGGAGCGAGATGGAGGTGTCCCTCATTATGTATGTGTCTCAGGAGCTTTCTTTAATATTTTAATAAATAACAACATCAGCCCAACAAGAAATTAATGAATAGTATCATTAATAATGAGCTGGAGTCTTGTAGTGATAGGACAGATATTAAATTGAACCACAGTGGTGCTATCTCCAGAGACTTGGGAATTTTCCAGCGGCAAACAAGGCCACTGAATGAAGCAGCCATCGCTCTGTGCCAACAGCTTTTACAACAGGTTGGGAGTAATAAAAGAGGATTTTCTGCACGATAAAGTTAAGCCTTAGAAAATCTGCTGGTGTAGATCGGTGTGAAAAGTACTGCCAAACGTGATCCTTAATTAAACTTTAATTAAGATAAAGCTCTTTCCCTTAAAAAGGGGGGCGGGGAGGGGGAGGCAGCAGCAAAAAGAGTGTCAGCTCTTTTCCTACCAGTTTCTGATCTAAAATAATTCTATATTAAATCACAGAAAACGGTGTTCAAATAAGTTAAACCCAGGAAATTCGGGATGGGGGATGAAATGCCACCCGGAGCCCACAGTGTGCCTATTTATCTATATTTGTGTATCATCTGGGGCCTGGGGAACAAGAGACCAGTCCCAGCTGGGAACAGTGGTGGGAAGGTTCCCATCTCCGTGCTGCCGTGGTTGGGCCCACAGAACCCTCCCCAGGCCTTTCCTGAAGGTTTGGGATTCTGTGTTCCACAGTACAGAACATATGTCACACGCAGGAGAAACGGGGAACAGAACATTCCCACTCCCAAAGCCAGGAGCAAACCCTCTGCATGTTCACTGAGAGGATCTGGGGGAAAACAGAACAGTTCCAGCACCACCACATCCACTCCCAACCCTTCCCAACACAGGCACCCCCAGTAAAATATTCCAGAAGTTCACAAACTCTTTTTCCCTAGCAGCTGATGAGCAGCCTGGCAGCTGTACCAGGGTGGGAGAGGAGCAGAGGGAGTTCTCCACCCCAAATTTCTGTGCAGGGGCTGCTTCACACCCCAAACCCAGAGCAGGGAATTGGGGTGCCACAAACAGTCCATGTACAGCCCCCATTTCCCCCTGGAGCTCAAAGCAGCTCCTTCCCGAGCACCCAAACCTCATCTGTGGCTGCCACTTGATTTCTTTACAAAATAATTAACACAAATTACACCCATTACACCCAAACCAAGGGTGTAGTGCAGCAGCCTGGGAAATCCAGCCCAGGTGCTGTGGGAAGGTCAGGAATCCTCACCAAAGGCACTGTTTGAACTCCAGGATGAGCTGCACTGGGAGGAGAACACAACTTCACTCTGCACACAAATACCTGAGGTTTTGGGGACTGCCCAGTCCTGCTCTGACCTCCCCACTCCCCTATTTCCTTCACCATTACTTCCACAACCAATATCAAATTTTACTGCTGAATGTCCCAAAATGCTGTTTGCAGCCCAAATCCCTGCTGCTTTTCCTCCGACCCAGCCGAGTCCAGGAAAATCAGAGTTCACACAGAACATATTGACAATAAAACAAATATTTTGTACAGAGTCAGAAGAATAAAGAACAAATTTTTTTGCCTTTCTCCTCATTTTTAATTATTTTTTTTAACATGGCTCCATTTGAGAGGTTTCTTTCCCATTTCTTTCCTTTCAGTGTCTCTGAGAGAATTGTCTTTAAGGGTCTGTACATGCAGGGGCACTTAACCTCCACAGACTCCCTGCTTTGATAAAAGTTTTTATTTAAGCTTCAGAAAGCAAGTCAAGCCTGGATGACACAGTGCTAATTCTTTTCTAATTCAAAATTGAAACCAGAGTGTTTGACTTAAATCAGGGGTTGGACATGCACCTTGGAGTGAGTGATAAAGCCAAAGGGAAAAGAAATCAAGGCTTGGAACATCCATTATTCTCTCAATTAACCAAGATTCTGTTATCTAGCAACTTTTAATGAATTTAGTGATAAATTAATAATTGGGGAGCAATGGAAGAGCCAACTGCTCTTGCCAGCTGCCATCCAGGAGCTGCTCCTCTGCACTGCCCAGGCTGCAGCTGCCCTGCCTGGGGTGGGATTCTGGGGAGAAGGGGCTCAGTGCTCCAGGGATTTGGGGATAAAAGGTTTTTGGTGTCATGGAATATTGTCCCTGTTTTAAAGCTCGTCCCCTCATCATCCTTCCCCAGCAGGTTCTGAGCCTTGTACTGAATTTATTGGGAATTTTACCTGGTCCACCCCAGCCCTGTTCTTCTCTGGGTGCTGCCTTAATCCCACCAGACCCCGAGGAGAATGAGAACCTGCAGGGCCCCAAGCACCAGCCCTGCCTCACATCCCCCCCAGGCACCAGGGATGCACAGTCCCACTGCTCTCAAACCTTCCCTCCCACCCAGGGCAGAGCAGGAGGCACTTTCCCCATGCCACCATCCCCCCAAATGCAGCCAGAGGTGCAGCCAGAGGTGCAGCCCTGTCCCCCCAAGCCCACCCTCACCCTCACCATGGCTGCAGGAGGGCTGGGGTTTATCTCCCCCAGGACAGACCCCACAAGAGGAGCTGCTTGCTCTGCCATGCCCACACTCTTGCCTTCCCCTGGTATTAAAATTCAAACCAAAACATGGTTTATGGGGAAAAGGGGTTTGTACCTCGGGATTTATTTCAGGATCCTTGGGTACAGCACTTGGTCCTGGTGGAATGCCCCAAAAATGCATGTACTCTGTCACACCATAAATACACACAATTCTAGGCCTTGCAAATTAACATATTTATCAAAGATCCCCCAGGGAGAGGCTGGAGTGAAGCCCTCGTTGTGAGGAACCTTCCCCCTGGCTGGGCCTGGCTGAGGTTCCCAAATGTGTTCTGGAGAGGCCCTTGGTGTCTGGGGCTCCCAGGATGTTTGCTCTCCTGGTTTAACGGTGCCGTGGGGCTGAGCTGAGTTCTCAGCCTTGGGGAGGTACAAGTGTGGGGCTAAAAGCACTGAGAACACATCAAACTATAAAAGAGTGTGAGAGGGGTATGAAAGAAAAAGCAAGAAAAGGCTCTGGCCCAGCCCATGCTCGCTCCCTGCCCGTGTTTCCCCCGTTTCCCCGGGAGATAATGGTTCATTTTTAGGCTGTTAGAGCAGAGATCACAAGGTCCCGCCCTCAGCAGCGACGTCTGGTAACTGCCTTTCACTCCCTGAAAGCACAGGCAATTTTTCCATAATAAAAACTGGATTAGCATGTATCAAGAAGAGGTTCCACCAGCTGTCACTTTGAAATCAGGCTACTCTATCCGATGGGCGAGATGATAATGGATAAACCCATAAATGACAAGCAGTTTTCCTGTATTTATCTAATAAGTGGCTAATGCAGGCGAGCATCTTCTCTAATAAAACAGGAGGACGGGGGAAGAGGCAGGCTGGGGCTCTGTTTGAATTAAATCCAAACCCAGCAATAGTGGCACAGGCAAACATTGCATGAAAATGGGATTTTTTTTTCACCCGTTGCTGCTTTTATAAAGGATATTCTTTTAATGCACTGTGGCCACAAGTTAGATCAAAACCTGTTAAAAATAATTTGCAAAGTTTTCCAAGATTGATCTTATTTTGATTCAATAATTCTGTTTATAAGCTAAACAGACAAGCAGGTGTCTGTAAATGAACAGGGGCTGCAGGTGTGTTTAAAACAGGAGCACTGCTGCTCGGATCAGCAGTGGTGGCAACAGCTCCAGGGAAGCAGGAGAATCCTTATTAATCTGCAGAATATTAATCAACTATCCCGTGACTTCTGTGTTGTGTTATGAGGGATGACACAGCAGTAAAGTTACATCGGGGGAAGCTACAAAGTGTATCAGTAGGAGTTTACTGAAGGCAATGGACAAAAATTGGGGCTAACTTGGCTAAGTTAATGAAATAGGAAAAAAAATCATCCAAAAAAGGCTGATTGCTGGCTAATGATGAGAAGGTAAGAGAGCCTCCCCAGTCTCCCAGGCAGGAATTCCCAATTCCCAGTGTCCCACCCATCCCTGCCCTCTGGCACTGGGATCCATTCCCTGTGTCCTGTCCCTCCATCCCTTGGCCCCAGTCCCTCTCCAGCTCTCCTGGAGCTCCTCTAGGCCCTGCCAGGAGCTCTGAGCTCTCCCTGGATCCTTCCCTTCTCCAAGGCTCAGCCCTCCTCAGTGTCTGGCGAGGAGTTTGGAGAGGATTTGGAAGGAAGAGGCGTTTCCCACACACAGAGGGCGGCGAGAGGGACAAAATTCCCTTTTCCCAGGGGAGGTGAGAAGGGAAGCGGAGCCTGTCCCAGGGAGAAGGACAAAATCCCCTCTGCCTTTCCCTGCTGTCCCGGAGGAGGAGGCGAGAAGGGATGGGAGCCTGGCAGAGGCAGGGACAGGGACAGAGCGATCGCTGTGCTCTCGGCAGAGGGCAGAGGGGACATTCCTCCGGCTCCACGCAGAGCATTTCCCTGGGCTGAATCCACCCCCGGGACGAGCGGGACCTGGGCCGGAGGGAGGCACAGGGAGAGCCCCTGGAGGTGTGGGAGAGAAGGGAGCTGGAAGGAGGGAAGGAGCAGCCGGTGAGGCATGGGGAAGGCACCCCTCCGCCTCTCCCAGCCCAGCGATGCTCGGCTGGCTCCGGGACCTGCAGCTCCTCAGCTTTCCCCTTTGTCTGGCCGGGCTCGTGGGAAGGAGCAGGCTGTGATGAAGTCAGCGCCAGTAAAAGGAGTCCTTTATTGCATTTTTTTTTTTTTTTTGAGATGTTGTTTTGGGGTGATTTGTTTGAAATCCCAGTGAGTCAGGAGGCAGGAATTGCTGGCAAGGAAGTGCAGGCACCAAAATCCTCGGTCCTTCCAAGACACCTCCCCTGCAAAGGCTGCAAGCCTCCCCCTCACCCCAGTTGATAAACATCACCTATTTTATAAATACTGATTTACAGCACGATTAAGAGGCTTCCCGAGCCTTCAGCAGGGACAGGACTAACAGTGTGCCACAAACATCAAGTGCTCCTCCTCGCAAACGTGATAACATTTACTTCCTAAACAAATTAAATCTGATATTTTAAAAAAAGTACATGCAGCCAATCCACAACTTTTCCTGCCCTCAATTTAACTTTTCCCCACAAACACACTTCAAGGAAATAACACTTGGTGTGCACTTAATAGCACTGGAAGCCACGGAGCAAATCCCCCTGCACGTATTCCTCACTCAAAGACCCCCCATCCACCCTGTATAAAATTCGTACCTTTGTGCTTCCTTAGAAAACTACAGAGAGGGAGGAAGAAGGGAAATGGGAGTTGTGAAATAGTTACCCAATGGTAGTGCTAAAAATCAGTATTTTCAGCAGATTTGGTGCCTGGAAGCAACTCCTGAACTGGCACCAGCCTTTGCTGTGGTTTTCCTGCTGCATGTTTAAGGCAGGATCACAACCAGCCCTTCCACACTTGGTCAAACACGGGCACCAAGGAGTTCCTCCTGAAAATCGATGTGAGCTGGGCTGTTTTGTTAGTAAATGTCACATTGCCAGCACAGCCCCACTGCACCAGGCGATGGGGATTCACCCTCCCCACAGAGAACAGGTGCTTGGAGGGGCTGCAGGAGGCTCCCGGCTCCAGCTTTACCCAGAACTTTGGAAAATGAACCCCAGCATCCCCACACAGCCTGTGGGGAGGGACATGGGATTCCTGCCTGGGCTCCCAGACAGCTCCTGACAAAGTTCCACACCAGAGATTAAGGTCTCTGTGCACAGATTGAGGTCTGGGGAAGCAGAGGAAGTGGAATGGGCAGAAATGTAACATAAAATGGATTGACATCGGCTAAAGGGCAGCGGGGACAGGCAGGCACAGCCATAAATAAAAACTTTTCTTTAGGGGAGAAGTAACTGGAGAGATGTTATTGGATGGGCATGAGGAGCATGTGAAAAGTAAACACAAACTGATGGTGACTCTGCTGAGACCCACGGCTGGTAAATCACTGCCGGGCTGAGGGAAGGGCCCATGGGTTTTCTTTTCTGCAAATTAACCGAATGGGAAATATTCATGGGTGCACCACCACAGACAGAAACAATGGAGCTGCTCAGAGAGGACCGAGGTAAAAACTCCTTTTCCCCATAAACCATGTTTTGGTTCTAATTTTAAGACAGGGAAAGGCATCAGAACCTCCAGGTCATTTCTGGGTTTGTTTTAAGGGAAAAAAAAGGATGGGGAATTGGTATGTGAGAAGAGACCTTCCCAAATCCCTGCTGGTACAGAGCTGAGCTTCCAGGTCCCAGCAGGGATGGAGGGACTCGGACATGGAGCAGTTCCAGGGATTTGTGTGCACTGTGCTCTGCCCCAGCTGGGCTTGGAGCAGGGCACATCACATAACTCTGCTGAAGCCGAGGAGCCTTTGAGAACCCAGGGACTCACAGTTCCTCATTCCTGCTTACTCAGTAATCTCCAAATATCATCGCTGCAAACGCAGCCCCACGTGAGGGGGAGCAGGCTGGGCTGGGAGCCTGGCAGAGCACAGCAGCAATTCTCAGCTTGGGCACAGAGCCTCCCTCCAGCCCCGCCCTGGCATCTGCTGCAGAGCTCCTGAGAGACCCTCTGGGCCCTCACCTTCCTTCCCAGCCATGCCTCGGATTCTCCATGTGGCTGACAGCGGCGCTGGGAGCAGCCCTGCTGCCTCCCTGCTCCCTCTGGAGCCTCAGAGCGGGGACAGGAAATCCCACTCCTCATCCCGGGAGTTCCCAAGGGATGCTCTCACCCGTGCCTGCTGTAACACGGGAATGCTCTCCTGAGTGTTTGCTGGATCCCTTACGGGGGTTTGAAGGGACGGGGCTCACGCTGGAAGCACATTTCACACTCTGCCAGGAAGGCTCAGCACCGAGGGTTTGGGAACAGCTCCGTGGTGCTGCTCCTGGTGTGTTTTTATCAATTCCTAGGGGAAGACCACGGGAAATGTGCTGCTGAGTGGGGCAGGGGACAGAGGACATGGAGAAGGCTGAGGTGGTCGATTCTTGAGTCCTGCAAGACCCAGGAAGAGCTGCAAGCCCTGGCACAGGGCAGGGCCAGAGGGGGTTAAAATCCCTGGAGGGATTTAAAAGATCTGTGGATGTGGCACTTGGCAGCACGGGTGACTGGTGGCCTTGGCAGTGCCAGGCAAGGCTTTCCCAAACCATTCCACGATTTTATGATTTCCTTTCAGCATCCCAAAGTCCCTGACACCTGCGGGAAAGTTCAGCACAAGGCTCGTCCTGGGTGGAAGAGCCCAAAGTCACATCAGAGCAAAAGAGAGAGAGAAATCTCAAGATTTTTTTTCTGTTTTTTGGGATTTGTTCCCTTCCTGTGTCCCCCCCAGTTTACTGGGGTTCGTGTCAGAAAAGTTTCTCAATAAACAGAGCCACCTCCTCCCTAATCCCTCCTCTGCTGCAGGAGGAGCTGCCCAGCCTGGCAATAATATTTCAAAGCCAATAATCTCGACAGGACTCAAAGCAATCCCGGATATCCCGAGCACTCTTTCTTTTCAGCATTATTTACAGGTTTCTGTTTCTCTCTAGGCTCCCTGCCTGTCACCGAGGTGTCCCTTGCATGGAAAATGAGGCCAGCACCACTCGTGAGCGCTGCTCCAGGGCTGGCCCTGCCTGCCCTCACCTGCGGGGCTGGCACTCGCCAGGCAGGGCCAGCACTCGCCCTGCGGGGCTGATTAGGGGACAGCTGGGAGTTGTCACCAGGGCCCAGCGCCTCCAAAGGCATCTGGGAATGCATTTATCTCCCAACATGTCTATTTTAAACAATGAAGTTGTAACACGGGGAACTACATCTAAAATAGTAGGTTTGCCTAATAAGAGGCATTTTTCTCTTGTAAAACCCTCTATTAAAGCCACTTTGCTTTGTTAACTTTCATGGCATGTATCCTCACTACAGCCTTCAACACCTGAAAAATTAGTGGAAGAATTTGACTGATTATAGAGGCTGTTTTCCTTGTTCCACTGCTTCTCCTAAAAGGGATACTCAGCAGAACTTGCTTTTTTTTTTTTTTCATTTTGTGCTGTCTGCATGAGTAATTACCTCCCTGATTTCTGAGATGCAATTGAGTAGCTTCCACATTAGAAAAATCCCAAGATTGATAGAGCCATCTCTCCTAAAGGATTAGTTTGCTGCTGTAATTCCACTGAGTAGGTCATTCAAATAGCAAAATGCTACCAAGTCTAATTCCTCTTGTTGGTAAAAGCCAGGTATTGATACCTATTTAGGAGAGGCTGGAAAGAGCTGCCTTGCCTTTGGAGGGGAAAAGGAGCTGCCAGCTCCTGCTGCGGGGTAGGGGGAGGGAAAGGAGCTCTGTATTCCCAGGATGGGCCAGCTCAGGGGCTGCTGATGGCAGAGAAAAGGCCAAAGGAAAGGTGATGATTGCACGGAGGTGTTGAGCAATGGGGTGCGATTTCAGGGATTTTAGGGAGCTTCTCCCAGGATTTAAGGACGTGTTGGTTGGGAAGGCTTTGGGATGGCTTTGGGATGGCTTTGGGATGCCAAGGAGAGAGCCCAGCACAGCTGGGGAGGAGAGGATTATCCCAGAGATAGGCAGGGAAGAGACTTTCCTTAAATCATTTCCCAGGCTCAGTCCCTGCTCCGTGGGGCCCACGTTCCTGGGGAGCCTCTCCAGGTGCAGAGGGACCGTGGTGCTCCCAGGCTCCCACGGGGATGTACCCAGAGCCCTCCAGGGATGAGGAATCCCCACATCATCTGCTCTCACAGCCACTATCACAGAGCAGGCTCTTTAGTTTATTGGGGATGTTCTGGGGAAGGTTCGGAGAGCGATCAGCACCACGGTGCCTCTTCACCAGAACCCATTTTCCCAATATTTGAATGATGATAGCAGAGCCTTGGAGGGAGCAGGGAGGCAGGGATTGCTCTAAACATCACAGGTGTAGCCATGAGGGTACAGAAAGCAGCTGGGATCGTGATAAGTAATTGTGCCAATGTCATTTTATCAGGGAAAAATTACTGACTTCCTCTTCCATTCCGCTAGACTAAAAATAAATGTGTTAACCAAAACCAACATCTTAACAAAAATAAGCATGTTAAAAAAAACCCCTAATATTCTGAATAACAGGGGTTTTTAAATTAAAATACTAAAAGCATGGTAATCTCTTAAGTTCACAAAGATATATTTTATGATAATTCTAGGGGGAAAAGACCTACAAAATATAAACAATAAAAAGCTCTTTTCTGTAAAGTAAATAAATGTTTTACTTCCACTGAACTACCCCAGGGGCCAAGCTGTACCTGGGCTGACACAAAGCCCCTTTCTCTGCCCTGATCCACATCCCCTTCCGTGCAAACTGAGCCCTGCTCAGGAGAGGCTCAGCCATTTCCATCAGCTGAGGATGTGGAAGTCAATTTGAAAGGCAGGGATAAATCTTAGGTGTGCTCTGAAGTCAGTTTAACTGAAATGCAAAAGCTCCTTGCGAGCTGGGGGCACATTGCAGGCACTGAGGTTCCTGCTGGCTCCCCAGACAAGGCACAGATGCTGCATTTCCTTGTCCCCAGCAGCTGCACGGGGCCGAGCAGCAGAGCTACCCTGTAGCTAAACATCTGGAGAGACCTGGGGAGGAGAATAATAAACACCTCCAAATTCCACCAGGCACAGCCCTGAAAGTGACTTTCCGGGGAAGGAAAAGGGGTTGTGTGTGTGCTGGGGGGAGGAACAAGGATTCAAACCTCGGGCAGCCCTTGAGGGAGGAACTGGCTGGATCCCGCAGGGATCTCGGCCAGTCCTGCCCTGCCTCTGAACCACCCTCGTAGGGCAGCAATTCACATCCTGCCTTTGCCATTGTTTCCTGCTTCTCGCTTGGAAACTGCCGGTTAAACAGGAATAGAAACTTCCCCGAGCAATAATGGAGCAATAACATCACAACTGCACACGCTGAACATCGACATTTTCCAGTTCTTTCCGGCCACTTTTCTTTTGGCAGACATTCCTAAAGGCGCCGACATTCCTCACCACCACTGCTCTGCTCTGCTCCCGTCCTGCAGAGTCACCGCTGCAGCGACTCGGCACAGTCATGGGATCCCGGACGGGTTTGGGTTGGAGGAGACCATAAATCCCATCCCGTGCTGCTCTGCACTGCCACATCTCGGCCCCAGGACCACGGGATGGGATTCAGACCTTTCGCAGAAAAATCGAAATCTGAAATAAAGTGTTACCTGTGGGGCCGGGGAGGGGCAGCAAGAACAGTGTAAATAACCCAATTATTTTCCCAGCACAAATTGTTCCTGACTGATCCATTTTGCCATCAGTCACCTCATCAGGTGAGGGAGGACAGGAGGGGCTCCATCCACGGCATCTCACCCGTGTTTGTGCTGAGGAACGGCAGGGAAGGGTTCCAGCTCCTGATTCAGGGCATCAGGCTGGAGACAAGGCAGGGACAGCAGCAAGAGGCTGGAAGAGTTTGTGTGCTGCACAGAAATCCTGCTATTTACAGGGAATCTTTGAGAAAACAAATTTATTTTTCCTCTGAACGAAGGAGAAAAGTCTTTTAAAAATGACTAACTGTGTAAAATTCTCCAAGGTGTCTCTATCAAGAGCTCAAGTGCTCTGGGATGCTGTTCAGGTGACAGCCATACCCTGCTGGCCCTTTTGGGGCACACTCCACACCGAGCCCACAGCCCCAACATTATTTCGGTGATGCCATCACTAAGAAATCAAAAAAATCCTTAGTTTTGTTTTTGCAGTTTCACAGGGGCAAAGTGTGGGGTTCCTACAAAGCAGCCAAAGGATGCAGCAGGAACACAGCATTTCCTCAGGAAAGGCACTGGGAATTCTGGCATTCCCTGTCGCAGGACAGGATCCCAAACACCTCAGTGTGCCCAGGGCTCAGCTCAGCACCCACGGCCTGGCAGGGACCCGGGGGAGCTTCCTAGGCTGAATAAAATCCATACTGGGAGTGCTCTACCGAAACAACTTTGGGATCTGCTGAGAGGGTAAACAGGCCAGCCCCCCGGGAGGGAAATAAGAAAATAAATAATGGAATAATGAAATAAATAATGGAATAATGAAACAGGGAAATAATGAAATAAATAATGAAATAATGAAATAAATAATGGAATAATGAAATAATGAAATAATGAAATAAATAATGAAATAATGAAACAGTGAAATAAATAATGAAATAATGAAACAGGGAAATAATGAAATAAATAATGAAATAAAGAAATAATGAAATAATGAAATAAATAATGGAATAATGAAATAATGAAATAAATAATGAAATAAATAATGGAATAATGAAATAATGAAATAATGAAATAAATAATGAAATAATGAAATAAATAATGAAATAATGAAATAAATAATGGAATAATGAAATAATGAAACAATGAAATAATGAAATAATGAAATAAATAATGAAACAATGAAACACTGAAACAATGAAGTAATGAAACGATTAAATAAGCCCTGCGGTGGCCGTGCAGGACGGGCTGTCTGAGCACCTCACCCCCGACACCGCTGCTGCTGCGGGAGAGACTGGCAAGGGCAGGGAGGCATCACTGGGAACAAGAGAGAAAAAAGAGATGGAATCAGAAAACCTCTCTATCAATCTGCCAAGCTGTCAGGGACGCTTGTTCTGAAACAATTCCTCTCATTTCCAATAAATTATGTCAGAAGTGGATAAAAGGCATAGACAGCGAGTCTGGAGACAGCCGCCTCCTCTCCTGAGCCGTGTTCAAACAATTCGGGGTAAATGTGCCGTCAGTCCCCGCTGACAGCCGGGCTGGACTGACTCCCGCGGGAGCTCTGCTGCCGGGGAAGGGCTCCCGAGCAGCCCCAGGACAGCTCCCGGCTCCCGGCCCCTGCCTCCCAGCCGAGGGGAGCGGGGGGCACCGCAAACTGGGAGCGCTGGTGAGCAGGCAGTGCCTGCCGAACAGCGACTGAGCTCCAGGGAAAATCCAGCAGCACTTGTGTGTACCGGCGAACACCGCACGGCACATCCCGTCGGGCACAGGAACAGGGATTATTCGGAAATTAAAGAAATTAAGGAAAATTCTATCAATCACCTAAGCTTAAAAACGCCAATAAGAGCAGCGTGATACAGTCAGTGTTAAGAGCACAGTCGGTGCTGAGGAGGTGGCAGAGGCTGCTTGGTGTCAGGAAAACTAATCCTAAAACGCCAGAGGTTTGTGTCCAAAAAGGAAACAGAGGAGCCCTTTTACTTTATTCACGTTTGTGGATAAATTCTCCTGACATTGGGGATGTTGGGGAGGGCAGAGCTGGTGCCTCCAGGCCACGGGGACAGGGCAGCACGGTAACCATGGCATTTTAAACATTTTCCTGGGTATTCCTCAGGAAAGAAACAAAGCCGGGGTCAGGTGTGCCCAGACCATGGCGGGCAGCCCCAGGGGAACCCTCCCGAGCTCACCATGAGTGTGTGCAGCCCCAGGGGAAGCCTCCCGAGCTCACCATGAGTTTCTGTGTGCAGCCCAGGGAACCCTCCCGAGCTCACCATGAGTGTGTGCAGCCCCAGGGAACCCTCCCGAGCTCACCATGAGTGTGTGCAGCCCAGGGAACCCTCCCGAGCTCACCATGAGTGTGTGCAGCCCCAGGGAACCCTCCCGAGCTCACCATGAGTGTGTGCAGCCCAGGGAACCCTCCCGAGCTCACCATGAGTGTGTGCAGCCCCAGGGAACCCTCCCGAGCTCACCATGAGTGTGTGCAGCCCAGGGAACCCTCCCGAGCTCACCATGAGTGTGTGCAGCCCCAGGGAACCCTCCCGAGCTCACCATGAGTGTGTGCAGCCCAGGGAACCCTCCCGAGCTCACCATGAGTGTGTGCAGCCCCAGGGAACCCTCCCGAGCTCACCATGAGTGTGTGCAGCCCAGGGAACCCTCCCGAGCTCACCATGAGTGTGTGCAGCCCCAGGGAACCCTCCCGAGCTCACCATGAGTGTGTGCAGCCCAGGGAACCCTCCCGAGCTCACCATGAGTGTGTGCAGCCCCAGGGAACCCTCCCGAGCTCACCATGAGTGTGTGCAGCCCAGGGAACCCTCCCGAGCTCACCATGAGTGTGTGCAGCCCCAGGGAACCCTCCCGAGCTCACCATGAGTGTGTGCAGCCCAGGGAACCCTCCCGAGCTCACCATGAGTGTGTGTGTGCAGCCCAGGGGAACCCTCCCGAGCTCACCGTGAGTGTGTGCAGCCCCAGGGGAAGCCTCCCGAGCTCCCCATGAGTTTCTGTGTGCAGCCCAGGGAACCCTCCCGAGCTCACCATGAGTGTGTGCAGCCCCGGGGAAGCCTCCCGAGCTCACCATGAGTGTGTGCAGCCCAGGGAACCCTCCCGAGCTCACCATGAGTGTGTGTGTGCAGCCCAGGGGAACCCTCCCGAGCTCACCGTGAGTGTGTGCAGCCCCAGGGGAAGCCTCCCGAGCTCACCGTGAGTGTGTGCAGCCCCAGGGGAAGCCTCCCGAGCTCACCATGAGTGTGTGCAGCCCCAGGGAACCCTCCCGAGCTCACCGTGAGTGTGTGCAGCCCAGGGGAAGCCTCCCGAGCTCACCATGAGTGTGAGCAGCCCTAGGGGAAGCCTCCCGAGCTCACCGTGAGTTTCTGTGTGCAGCCCCAAGGACTCGGCACTGACCCAGCCCCCGAGCCACAAGTGGCCGATGTGTGCTTAAAGCTGCTACAGGAGCAGTCCTGGGGCTCTCGACCCCTCCAGAACTGGGTCCTGCCCCCACAGCCGAGGGTGAGCAAATGATGACCCTCATGTTTTTGAGGTTATTTTTGTGTTTATACAGCCCCGTGGGAAGTTGGACCTTCTCAGAATATCACCAGCAAGGGCCAAGGCAGTTCCTCCCTCCAAGAGACATCCCCGGGAACACTTTCTGCTCCCCCTCCCACCCAGCCCTTTTCTTGCCTCTTTATTTCATGGAAGCTTTGGACAGAAGTGTCCTGACCCATGAGAGAGTGCCTGGCACAGTAAATATTGTAATATAAATGAATGTGTACTCTCTCTTCCCTTCACTGTTCCATTTTAAAGTGATGCTCCCTCAGGGTCCCTTCCTCCTCCTTCATTTACATTTTTAATCCATGGATTGTCATCCCCTTGCAGGTTTCAAACTTCTACAATTCACTAAATCACATTTTTTCGTTTCCTAAATTCAAGGGTACATTAAAATTCACCTGAGCCCAGGAGGTGTTCCCCTGCCCCATCTCCAGCCCCCTCTGTTCACCTGGAGCCGGGAATGTTTTTGTTATGCAAAAGTGTTCCAAACACCAACTGTCACTGTCCTTAGGAACAGCTTTTAGTATTTTTTATCTACAAGAAACAACTAACTTTTTATAACTCAAACTCTCTTCATCCTGGCTTTCAAATAATTTTCCATTCCTTTTTTTTCAAGACCTGGCTTTGGGATGGGGGTTGGAAGGGGAAGGGGCTGGACTCTGCAGGACACCCTTCACTGCATGCAGGGCCCACCACACACCCAGCACATCAGGGGCACCTCTGACCCTCCCAAAAACTCTGGGGTGCACAGGCAAACCCAGGAGATTGGGATGACGATTGGCATTGCTGCATCTTCCTCCTGCCTCATCCTTAGGGAATGTGCAGGCAGCTCCAGGGGTGCTCACGTCCTCCTTGGCTTCATCACTGTGTCCCCCTTTTCCATCAATCCCAAAACTGCTGGCTGGGGACCAGGATCTCTGGGAACACAAACCTCTGCGAGGTTTGCAGAGGAGGAGGAGGAGGATTGTACAGCCACAGAGCAGCCAGGCACAGCTGGAATGCTGGGACAGTGATGCCTTCAATGGCTCCCTGGAAACAGAGCCCAGGCAGGAATAAAGGAATCAAGGAGGGATTGGTTGGAAAGGCCTTCAGAGGTACACTCTGGGCTCCAGAGGCTCCTGCCTCAGTGCATCCCAACATGGACAAGGACAGCTCCCGAGTTCTTCCCACTTGGATCTCAGCATCAATTCCCCAAGCAGAAGCCAGGCAAGGATGGAATTTGCCCAAGCTTGCCCCCCTGTCCCCAAGATTGTGGTTTGCAGTTGTTGGGCCTAGGAGGGTCTGGGTGTCCTTGGAGAGCTGGAGAGGCTTTGTTGTGTGTGTGTGAGCATGAGAGAACAGCACTGAACGAGCTCCAGGGAACTGCAGAGTGACACTGGGCAGGGCAGGGCTGGGAACACAGAAAAGTTCAAACCTAAGGCATCAATAGCCAGACACAGGTGAGCTCCCACAGAGAGAATGAAACAGAAATCAGGGCTGGCTGGCCCAGGGGATTGTCCAGAGAAACCCGAGCTGGGCTGGCAGTGGCTCACTCTGTGTCCCTGCTGCTCCCTGCCCCTTCCCTGCAGCAGCAGCCCCGGGATGCTGTTTACCAGGAACCATAGCAACTTCCAAGGCCATTAGCTGCAATCACAGCCGGCTCCAGCACCTGACTGAAGGCTTGGATGTGTGATATTTAGTCTGACCTATAAAAATATCTCTGGAGCAACCTGCGTGCATAAGTGTCACATCAAATGCTTGTCATACAAGGGATGTGACACCGGGCACCTGATGGAGCATCGCCGCAGCTGAGGGGGGATCTGCCCCTTTAAAAGGCTCCTAATACTCTGCTCAGATGCTACAAAACTCAGCTGGTGACAGTGGCCAGGCAGCGTGTGACAAACAGGTCCCCTCTCCTCCTTACTCCCACTCCAATATTGTCAGTTACCATTTTCAGCCATTTTACTAAAGATGTGTGTTGTTACAGCGCTGACCTGGGACTCCCCTGAAATGCCACCAGAGATGGCAAACGCCATCCTCGGGAAGCCTGAGCTCGAGGACAGAGCTGTGGAATGCTCAGGTTGGGAGATGGGGACAGCTCTAAAGCCCAGCAGAGCCCAGGCCCCCGGGAGGCACCACCACCCCTGTGCCCCAGGGAGAGGATGCTGCTCCTGTGGGTGAAACCCCAACTCTGAGCTGGCCACCAGCTGGCACCTGGGAGTGCTCTGTGCTCTGCTGCTCTCCCCAGCTCTCAGAAACACCTCCTGAAGGGAATGTGGCACCTGCTTGATGCCTTAGGTTTGAACTTTTCTATGTTCCCAGCCCTGCCCTGCCCAGTGTCACTCTGCCGTTCCCTGGAGCTCGTTCAGTGCTGTTCTCTCATGCTCACACACACACAACAAAGCCTCTCCAGCTCTCCAAGGACACCCAGACCCTCCTAGGCCCAACAACTGCAAACCACAATCTTGGGGACAGGGGGGCAAGCTTGGGCAAATTCCATCCTTGCCTGGCTTCTGCTTGGGGAATTGATGCTGAGATCCAAGTGGGAAGAACTCGGGAGCTGTCCTTGCCCATGTTGGGATGCACTGAGGCAGGAGCCTCTGGAGCCCAGAGTGTACGTCTGAAGGCCTTTCCAACCAATCCCTCCTTGATTCCTTTATTCCTGTCCGGGCTCTGTTTCCAGGGAGCCATTGAAGGCATCATGCTGGTGTAAGGCTCAGCCTAAGGTGAGTTCTGCTGCTGAAGGGGTGATTTAGGAGTGCTGGTGCTCTCCAAACCAGCCTTTCATGTCCTAGAGGTGCTTTCCAGTACCTGACTCACAGAGCTGCTGCAAGCACCTCCCATGCATGGCCTGCAAAGTCTCCCAGAAAATGAACAATATTTTCTTTGTTTTTTACAGAGAAAGGGTTTGGAACCTGTGGTGGAGGCCCCATCCTTGGAGGGGTCCAGGGAACACCAGGAGGTGGCACTCAGAGCTCTGGGCTGGGGACAAGGTGGGCATGGGGCACAGCTGGGACTCCATGGGCTGGGAGGGATTTTCCAACCCCAAAGATCCTGGGATTCTCCTTCCAGATGAAGCAAAATGGCAGAACCTGTCTTAGCAGGATAACGTGGCCTGGATCCCTCTCTGAGGAATGGCCTGGCCACTTCTGACCTCAAATCCAGCAATCTCTAAACTCTCCTGATCAAGCTGGGAGAAATGCCACAGTCACTGCCCCTGGAATTGGGTGAATTCTGTCCTTGGAGGTCCTTTTGAAGAACGAGCCACAGTGACACAGCCACACCTAAACTCCTTCTAATGCCAGGATGACTTTTTGCCTTTTCTTTCACACCCCTCTCACACTCTTTTACAGTTTGATGTATTCTCAGTTCTTTTAGCCCCACACTTGTACCTCCCCAAGGCTG
Organism: Erpornis zantholeuca; assembly: GCA_013400515.1. NCBI lineage: Eukaryota > Metazoa > Chordata > Aves > Passeriformes > Timaliidae > Erpornis > Erpornis zantholeuca. The sequence continues at coordinate 69,012 of VZTN01005243.1, read as the reverse complement.
AGAGCTCAGCTCAGCCCCACGGCACCGTTAAACCAGGAGAGCAAACATCCTGGGAGCCCCAGACACCAAGGGCCTCTCCAGAACACATTTGGGAACCTCAGCCAGGCCCAGCCAGGGGGAAGGTTCCTCACAACGAGGGCTTCACTCCAGCCTCTCACCGGGGGATCTTTGATAGATGTGCTAATTAGCAAGGCCTAGAATTGTGTGCATTTATGGTGTGACAGAGTACATGCATTTTTGGGGCATTCCACCAGGACCAAGTGCTGCACCCAAGGATCCTGAAATAAATCCCGAGGTACAAACCCCTTTTCCCCATAAACCATGTTTTGGTTTTCATTTTAATACCAGGGGAAGACACCACTTCTACTGCCTTCATATTTCTTAAAAAATTCTCATTGTGGATGGTCAATAATCACAGGAAAGGTGCTTGAGGCTGTTCCTTCTGCTACTGGGAAATGGGGCCTCAAAAAGGGTATTGAACCCAAAACTCTTTCTAGAATAAATAAAAACATCCCTCTGTGCTTCTATGTGTATCTAAAACATGATACACACACAAATTTCAACAAATTATTCATTTAAAAAAATTAAAAAAGATGAAGTTTTTTGAAGGCTAAAGAAAAGCAGTCTAAGATCTCATCTAAATCTCAGACATTTCACTCAGCTCTCCTGAAAAACCCTGCCTCTGTCAGGCATTTCACCTCTGCAGCATCTGACCTTTCTTTGTAGTATGTAGATTTTAAAATTAATTCATATTCATCCTCCACGTGGTTTTGTGGGGCTTTTCTCTCAAAAGTGGGATATTTATTGTCACAACAACGTTACAGGGCATTAATTAATGTGGTACTTTCAGAATTGGTGCTTGGGGACTCGAACAGAAAGTACCAGCAGAGTGTGAAATGCTGCCTTGGGCACTCCTTGATACAGGAACAACTTGGAGAATGTATATTCATTAACTTGCAGCTTCCTCAGGAATTACCAAGAGCCACAGAAAGACTGAGCTGAAGCTGTTACTCCCAGAAATATGGCTTTGAGCAAGAATTTGCTTGATTTTCAGCAACATTTCTGAATGCCAAGCAGTACATGAATATGATGTTCTTGCATAGAAATAGTTGTATCAGGAGAAATTACAATGGTTTCCAGGAGTCCTCGTGGCCTGTTTAAAAATTGGAGAAAATAGATTAAATTATCTCCTCTAGATAGAAAACAAAAATTGGATTCCTGATGTGGAATTGGAAAAGAGAGGGAAAACACCAAGTGTGTTCCTGTGGTGTCTTTCAGAAAGCTCAGTTCGTTAGGAAAATTTCCACCTTTAGAACTGCATCATTCACTAACCCTAAACCCACTCCCGTGGCATCTCAAACACTGCTCTGAGGGATGGGAAACCTCACAGCCAAAGAAGTTTGTAATTCTTAAAATAATCTTAAAAATAGAACCTAACTCTAAAAGCATTTAAAACACAGAATGACTCAAGAAAGGCAAATTGGTGCTAATGTAGCATTTCCACCCAAATTCAGTTTGAGATGATCAAAATATGATCAGCTCCAGGGACACCAACAAAGTTTAATTCATTTTCTTACAAGCTAAATATCCTCTGTGATTTGATAATATCAGGAATGTTTTACATTTCCTCATATTTAATGGTTCTTCAAATCTGTCCCCTAAACACAGCAAATGATTATTTTAAATTTATTTGAAATCCAGGGATCTGTGTACCTGGGCAGGCTGGGCAGCCAGGTCAGGTGAAACAACCCAGGAATTATCAAAGCTGTGTTCCACACATATCCAGGAATTAAAATGGGAAATTGCAGGGATGACTCCCAGCCTGGAGATGCCATCCCCTTATTTAAAGTCTATTTTTAAAAGTGCCTGAGATTTTCTCTGTAAAAAAATAATGAACCTTACAAAATGTCACTTTTACTAACAGAAATTATGGCTCTAATACCTGAATGTGAATATTAAATATATATATATATATTAAAAAAAAACAAAAAAGAGAGAGAGAAAAGAAAATTTCATTGAAGTAAGGCTGAGGTTGTGACACAAGCTGACAAAAGTGGGGGAAGGCAGAGCCCCAGCTGGCACAGTCCTTAATTCACACAACTTTGGGCAAGGTCAGGAGGGCAAGAGTATAACTTTGGTCTGGGTCTCAAGTTTGAAGACTTTGTTTTCTTTGATTTTGAATTTATGTCTTTATGCATTTTAAAGACGATTTTAATCCCCTTATTCAATATAAAATTGTGGCCTATGAGAGCTGGAGAGGGGCTGGGGGCAAGGATGGAGGGACAGGACACAGGGAATGGCTTCCCTCGGGTGGGAGATTGGGAAGGAATTCCTGGCTGGGAGGGTGGGGAGGGGCTGGGATGGAATTGCCAGAGCAGCTGTGGCTGCCCCTGGATCCCTGGCAGTGCCCAAGGCCAGGTTGGACCCTGGGGCTGGGAGCAGCCTGGGGCAGTGGGAGTGTCCCTGCCATGGCAAGGGTGGGATGGGATGGGATTTAAGGTCCCTCCCACCCCAAACCAGTGTGGGATTCTGTGATTTACTGATCCACCTTTGCCCCTGAGTTCCCAGGGCAGCAGCAGCACCCCCTGTGCCCCTGCTGTGCCTGGGAGCAGCCCTGGCTGCAGCAGCTCAGCAAGGCCAGAGTCACTGAGGGCTGCCCAATAACTGCTTTCACGTTCTCTGCTGCACCTCGGCCACCTCCTTGCTCACCCCACGAGCCAGCATGGGTCACTCCACCCCAGCTTTCACACGCACAGGGGTTTGGAACAAAAACTCCTGAGACCTGGACATGCTGAAACAGAAATGTCTCTGAAAGCAGGGCAGGGTCAGCCTGAAACCAGCCAGGGAGCCTGGCCCACACTTGTGTTTCCATGCCCAAGTCAAGGGCATCTGAAGCCAAGGGAAGCCAGAGCAGGGCTCCTGCAGAGCCAGCTGCTCCAAAACTTCCATTCTGGAGCCACCCACTGCCCCACTGTGCCAGCCCTGCTGTGCCAGCCCCTGCTGCCCACCCCCTTCCCACAGCTCTGGGCACCCCACCCAGCACCGTGCAGGAGAATGGAATCCATCCTGAAATCAGGAACTCAGCAGAGTTCCCAAACTGACCTCACCTGCCCAGGCCCTGACATAGGCCCTTGGCTGCATTCGGGCACAAGGCTGGGGCAGTGCCAGGGCCATGCCAGGGCAGATGGACAGCGCCACAGATGGACAGTGCCACACCAGGGCAGATGGACAGTGTCACAGATGGACAGTGCCACAGATGGGCAGTGCCAGGGCCACACCAGGGCAGATGGACAGTGCCACAGATGGACAGTGCCAGGGCCACACCAGGGCAGATGGACAGTGCCACAGATGGACAGTGCCACAGATGGCAGTGCCAGGGCCATGCCAGGGCAGATGGACAGTGCCACAGATGGGCAGTGCCACAGATGGACAGTGCCACAGAGGGCAGTGCCAGGGCTACACCAGGGCAGATGGACAGTGTCACAGATGGACAGTGCCACAGATGGGCAGTGCCAGGGCCACACCAGGGCAGAATATGGGCAGTGCCAGGACAGAGCAGATGGGCAGTGCCACACAAGAGCACACAGGCAGTGCCAGGACAGATGGACAGTGCCAGGGAAGAGGATGGGCAGTGCCACACCAGAGCACACAGGCAGTGCCAGGGAAGAGGATGGGCAATGCCACACGAGGGCACACAGGCAGTGCCAGGACAGACAGGCAGTGCCACAGCAGGGCGCACAGGCAGTGCCACAGCAGGGCACACAGGCAGTGCCAGCACAGACAGGCAGTGCCAGGGCACACAGGCAGTGTTG
>VZTN01005243.1:28739-64913 GCA_013400515.1 Erpornis zantholeuca | reverse complement strand
CAGGGCACACAGGCAGTGCCAGGGCACACAGGCAGTGCCAGGACACACAGGCAGTGCCAGCAGGAGCAGCCACAGGCAGGTGTGGATTGAAAGCTGTCCGTGCTCCTGGGGCAGGGCCAGGCCTGCACGGGGCAGCACACCCTGGTGCAGTGACAGATCAATGCATTGGTGATCGCCTCTGCAGGTCACTTCCTAATGCAGCGATCAATCAAATTTCCTTCCATTCTTTCAAAATTAAGCAGAAAGAAAAAGAGATTTTAGTTTTCTTTTCTTAGCTTTATTTTTAACAGAGGCACTACAGAATTATGATGGTGTCCTTTTGGTAAACCAAAATGTCAGACACATATTATTCTTTTAAACATCTCCTGGCCTTTCTCTGAAAGGTTAAGGTGGTTTAAATAAATTTAGTCAAAGTAAATGACAGCTGAGGAAGAGTATTAGAAAACTATACTTATCAACAACCTCTTTTCCTTAAATTTAAACAAGTCATTTACCAAACTGCAGTTTAAGGAGATCATGACAATATGTGCTGTTCCACAGGAAGATGAAAACAACTTTAAGTGGTAAAGAAATGTTGGGTGGGAGAAATTACACACAAGTTAGTGAATGTTAATGCATGGTCTGAACTCCCCTGAAAGTTGCAAACCATGGTTTTTAAAATAATGGGGCACAGCCTGGGCTTTCACCTGAGACCTTAAGGGGGAGGAATCCTCTGCCTGCTTTTACATCACGTTCATGGCAGGAATGGAGATGGAACAGGCAGGGGAATGTGGATCCAGAGCTCACTGTGAGAGTCACACAAATTGCCTCAGTGCTGGCCAGCTGCTGCTGTTTGCCACTGAACACTGATTACATTTTATATGTATCGATGTTGGATTTTATGTACACACTCTGTGTATCTATGGTGATTTATATGTATCTATAGATTATGAAATGCAACTTTAAAAGCAGTTCTAACACCCATGAACACTCCAGATGCACAAATAATGCAAAAATAGCCCAAGTGGGAAAGAAAGCAGCCCAAACCTACAGCCAAATCAGTGGCTCTTTAAGGTAACTTCACAAGAGATCATTTACTGATTTGCATGGCTAATTGGGACCTTGAACTCATCACCCAAAAAAAATAATGAGCAAAATACAGCGAATTTCAGAATCCCAGGATGGTTTGGGTTGGGAGGGGCTTTAAAGCCCATCCCCATCCCGGGACACTATCCCAGGCTGCTCCAGAGCCCATCCAGCCTGGCCCGGGACAGTCCCAGGGATGGAAATAACGCACTGAGATCATTTTTCACACATCAATAATGCATTTTCCCATTGCCACCACTGAGGACGCAGTAGCAGTGAGCAGACACCCTGCACCGCTGAGGCCCAGGGCAAGGCCTGCTCCCTGGCACTGCTGATGGTCCCTGCTGCACCTTGGCCACCTCCTTCCTCACCCCACTCCACCTCAGCAAGTTGCCTCTTCCCTGCAACAACTCCCAATCCCACTGCCCAGCCCTGAAGCTATTCCCCTGTAGACACAGGGAAGATGGGGTCATTGATTCGGGCCCCAGTTTAAGCACATTCTGAGTGCTGGTTGCACCACACCCTCTGCAGGAGGAGGAGGAAGAGGAGCTGCCCCACACCAGCCTTCTCCTGGGCTCTTTACTCCACACATAACTCAGGCAGGATCAAGAGAAAAAAACTCTTGTGAAGACAAAAATATTCATTTTACTATTTGTTCTTACTGATCTATACCGAAGCAAGGACCTCCTGTCCAAGGACTTATTATAATTTTTACTTACTTTATTGCTATTTTAATTACCATGTAATTAGAACCCCTTGCTTAAGCATCTCCCTTCAAACTTCTCAGAGAAGCAACACAACCCAACTTTCTGCAGCTACACCAAGCCCCAATGACATTGTTGGTCTCAGGGCTCTGCAGATGAAATCTTATTTTTACTTGCCCGTAGTGATGCCTTAAATGGCTCCCTAGAAACAGAGATCAGAGAGGAATAAAGGAGAAAGGTGGTATTTATTTGAAAGGTATTCAGGTGCACACTTTGAGCTACAGAGGTTCTGCCTCAGTGCATCCCAAAATGGACACCCCAGGTCACAAGTGCTTCCCACTTGGATCTCAGCATCAATTCCCCAAGCAGAATCCAGGCAAGGATGTGATTCGCCCAGCTTGCCCCCCTGTCCCCAAGATGAAGGTTTACAGTTCTTATTCTGGGTCTCCTTGGAGAGCAAGTCAGAGGTTTGTTCTGTCTCTCTTAGCATAGAGAACAGCACGGAACGAGCTACAGAAAACTTCAGAGCTACACTGGCAGTACAGGATTGGGAAAATATAAAAGTTAAAACCTAAGGCATCATTAGGAAAGCCAGAATTACCCCTCCAGCAGCCCAGCACGAAGATTTGTCCCAAGTTTCCATAGAAATGCATTGATTAGAGGCTAATTCCCGTTAATGTTGTCTCCTTGCAGCACGCTCTGCTTGCTCACACTGCCGAGCCCCTTCCCTTCCCTTCCCTCAGCCTTTGTTCGGCTCAGTAGGTTTCCTAACTGCTGGATTTTATTGAGTTAAATCAAGCTGTCACTTCATCTGCCTGAAGGATGACTCAAATACAACACATAATAATAAAAGAAAAGTAGGATAAAATAATCTTGTCAAGCCAGAAAAACTGATTGCTTGAAGTTGTAGCCTTCAATCAATACACTAATTCCACAATTTATACCTCTTTCAATTGGAGAGGAAAGAAACCCTGATATGGTATTTCTTGGCTCACTGACCAACTTTGACCTTCTATCTATGTGAATGTGGGATTAGCAAGTGCTGCTGCTTAGTGAAATCACCTATGAAAACAGGGAAGCAAATAAGTGGCATTTGAGGCTCAAACTAACTTTATTAATTCCAGCAGGGCCAGGGGTGTTTATTGCTCAGGCACTCTGGGCTCGCAGCAGAGGCTGCAGGGCTGGGGTTTGGTGGTTGGAGAGGAGGGGCAGCAGAGCTTTGGGGCCGGAGCCACCAGCAGGGTCCCCCCAGAGCTGCCCACACTGTCACCTGCCCCAGGGAAATCCCAGGAAAACCAGGCTGGGGCTGTCTGTGCTGCTCACACCTCCCTGCCTGGAGTCAAGTGGACAAAGACAGTTTATCCACTACAGCCTACAAACCAATTTCTCAAGGAATAACAACTCATTTTGTAACTTGCTGTTTTTTTCAATGGCAAATCCTCACAAACCCCTCTTTTATTTGTAAATTGTCATTAATCTGCATAGCTTTATAAACGAACAATCAAAATTAAAAATTCGGGATGCTCTTTGGCTGTCAGGTCCCTGCTCTGCTTTCAGAATTCCTCCCCTGCAGGCACAGTCCAGGAAATAGAAATTCTTTGTTTAGGGAGGCTTTTATACTTCCCCCTGCCACCTGCTCAGCTCAGGTTGTGGCAAGCTATCAAACAGGCCTGGAACAAGGAGCCTCCCTGCCCTGGGCCTCCAGAAGGAAAAGACAAACCTGTGCAGGCTGTCAGATCAGCTGTGGTGCTGCAAGAGCCAGCCCCAGTGCTGGAAATAACGACTGGAATAAGGCAGTGGTTAATAAACAGCCATTTCTCCCACTCCCCAGGGCTGTGCCTTGTGCCTGGGATTGCAGCAGTACTTGCTGACCTGTGGAATCAAAGCTGAGACAGAGCCGTGCCCAGCCTGGGATGAATCTCTGAACATGGCCTGGAAGGACTCAGATCCCAAATCTGCATCCCAGGTGGCAGCTCACCTCAGAGAAATGAAGGTCAAAGCTCCCACATTCCAGGAGCTGCTTCCTACCCTTGTGTCCTTCCTTTGTCTCACTAGTGGGGTCAGAAATGAGGCAGTGCTGATCCCAAACAGATGCAAGGAAGATGTTCTTACACAGTGAGCCCCTGGCACAGGGTGCCCAGAGAAGCTGTGGCTGCCCCTGGATCCCTGGCAGTGTCCCAAGCCAGGCTGGAGCACCCCAGGACAGTGGGAGGTGTCCCTGCCATGGCAGCAGTGGCACTGGATGGGTTCAATGTCCCTTCCAACCCAGACCATTCCAGAATTCCGTGACTCCAAGCACCACTGAGCAGCTGGAAACTGAACCCCTTGGGTAAAACCAGCATGGTGACTTCAACCCCTGCACCATCCCCGACTGCTCCTGGATTCCTGCAGCCCCTGGCCACATGTGCAAGGAGCACAATCAAGCTCTCAAGTTCCTTTTAGCGAGACACAACTTTGATTAACCTTTTCTTCCCTCCCAGTTTACTTTGCTCCGAGTAGAACACGCTGCAGGAGACGTTTCCTCTATTTTTTTTCCCAGGGAGTGGATGGTATTTCCCCAGGCACCAGCCCAAGCAACAGGAGCACCTCGGTGGGATATTAAGCAGCCCCTAGAAGATACCCCTGGTGTAACTGCACCTCCCAGCAGCCTCACCCCATCCCAGGCAGCAGCTGGCACCAGGCCCCTGCTCTACTCCAGGTTAACTCCGAGCTGGTCCTCGGCTTCCTCAGCACCCCCGGCCAGTCCCAGCTCCTCCCTCTAATGGGGGAGCAGAGTTAATGATGCGGCGTTAATGGGAAGGAATCAAGCACACACGAGGGTGGTCACCTCACCCTCCCACCGTCCTGACTCACAAACGCTGCTGCGTTATCCACACCTGCCTCTGCTTCAACTGTGCCTGATTATGGGCAGAGTTCACAGCAAAAAGAGAAAATACCGAGGGAAAATGAAGAAAAGCACAAAAAGAAGAAAGGTTTACTGGGTATCAAAACGCTCCCTTACTGATTATAAGCAATAGATGCAAAATAAACATTAAAAAATACTCCAGGTGAGACCTTAGATTTCCCCAGACTTTCACTCCCTAATTTGGTTCTACTTTATCAGAGGTATAAATATCTGCAGGAAATAAGGGTCTACACCAAAATACTCCCTGCTTTCTCCTCTCCTTCCTTTTCAAGGGAAGGGGAATAAAAGAAGACATTTGCAGGAGAGGAGGCAGAGCCCCTGAGCCCACTGATCACATTGTCCCTGGATTTCTGCTGCGATGAGGGATGAAGATGCATCTCATGCTGATCCTTTGAAGCTCATGGAGATGAAGGTTAAGAGGCATTTGAAGTTGTTAGTTTGTTTGTGGCCAGGGAGGGAGGTGCTCGGTGCCCTCAATCCTGCAGCCTGAGGGATGTCACTGGGACTCACCTCTTGACATTCAGTCCCATGGCAAGAACAAAGATTAGAGCCAGGGTCAGCCCGTGCCAGTCCAATTTCACTCAAAGTTCTATTGCCGACACCATTGTTCATCTGATTGTTCCCAAACACTTTCTTTTAACAGAAATGCCGAGATTTAGCCTTATTTTCAGCCATCGATTACGGTGCTGTCAGCTGAGCAAATACTGGGCAGGAAATTGCAGTGTACTTGAGAAAGTAGGGAAGAAATCTATCAGAAATGAACAAAAATTGCTCATGGAATAAGCAAATAAGGGAGATGGGCTCTGGGGCTGAATAAACAGCTCGTGTGGTGTGTGCACAAAGCAGGGGTGCCTGCCCCCAGCTGCCGTGGGAACCCGGCTGTGGGACCCTCCAGTGAGGAGAAACGAGCAGCTCAGCACTCCAGGATACCCAGGAATCTTTTTATCTGAACACTCATCTTCTGCTGACCAAAACTAAAAAGCAAATGCTGTTATTTGAATGTATGTTAATGATCTAAGCCGTGAGAGGAACCCTGGTCTGAAAGGCTGCCCAGCCATGCCTCGGCTCTGGCACCTCCATCGTCCCCATCCCCCTTGAAACACAGAAGTGTCAGCTCCAAATCAGCTCCTGGCTCCCTGATACAGCTCAGGAACACCTCAAACAGCTTCCCAGCTCTCAGGAAACACCACCACAGCGAGCAACAGCAACCACACAAAAACAGGAGTGAAGTGACGAGTAAACCCAAAATGCCTTAAAATAATTCTGTTCCAGGCCTGCACTCCAACGATTTCACAATGAAGCCTCCAACACCATCCCAATCCAGGCCTCTGAAGCCTGGGAACAGGAACTCTGTGTTATGTATTTTCCTTTCAGCAGTGGCAGTGACAGCACTGCTGCCTGGAGCCTGCACAAACTCTGCAACAGAGAGCAGGGACCCCCAAAACCCTGAGCTGGGGATGGAGCAGGGGAAGGGACCCCCAAAACCCTGAGCTGGGGATGGAGCAGGCAGGGACACCCCAAACCCATCAGCCTGAGCTGGGGATGGAGCAGGGGAAGGGCCACCCCAAACCCATCAGCCTGAGCTGGGGATGGAGCAGGCAGGGACACCCCAAACCCATCAGCCTGAGCTGGGGATGGAGCAGGGGAAGGGCCGAGCCCACAGAGGGTGCTGAGCCTGGAGCCCGGGCAGGGTCAGCACCGGAGCTGCCTCCCCCGTAGGAATTGTCCTCAGGAATGGTGGCAGAGGGACCTGTAAGGAGGGGTTTGAGGGCAGGGAGTGCAGTCGCTCCATGGATTTTGTGGGAATGCCAGGGGCAGCACGGCGAGGAGCAGGATGGTGCAGGCGCTGCTGGTGAGGAGCTGCAGCCCAGCGGTGCCCGTGGGAGGGGGACACGGACCCTCCTGACCACGGGAACCACCGGGGACATGCCTGAACGACCCCCATCAGCCCCGAAGCCAGGGCAGGGAGCCCTCTCGGTGAGCACCGAGGTGTGCCAGTCACACCTGGCTCCAGCCCCAATCCTTGGCCAAGCTCAGAGAGCCCAGCACGGCCCCAGGGCCACCGGAGCTGCCCTGGACTTGCCCCCGGGCTGGAGGGCACCAGGGCTCGGTGCCCACACTGCCCTCGGCGGGGTCACTGGGACTCGCCAGCCCCTCCTCACCTCCCGGGCTGGCTCACCTGAGCTCCAGCTGGCGGTTTCCTTCTCCCAGCGAAACGTTGCTCTCCCTTTTGGTGCCGGCACTTGGAATTTAAAGAGGGAGCGGGAGAGTGACAGGGACTATATACAGCAGGGCAAATATTTGTTGTATAAGATAAACACACAATTATCTAAAATGTAATCTTAATATGACTTATTAAAATAGATTACATTTTAATGTGCACTGCAATTTGCACATTATCCAGCACACTCTGGGTATGCAGCTTCCCCTGTGCCTCTCCCCTGACAACCTGCACCGCTGGAGATACAGAGAGGCGAAAACCTCGCCGCTATCTCCCTCTAAATGGCTCCATTTGGTGTTGATAGTCAGATACAGTTCTCACCTTTATCCCAGCTTGTTTCTGACCCACCGAGTTCGTGTTAATCACCCCTGTGGGCACCAATAATTTCCCCATATGTGGAATTTGATAAGTTAGAGCACCCACTTCATTTCAAGAAGATTCCAGCTGGCTATCCAGTTATCGCTATGGACAGCTTCAAGCACTTCCATGCTGGTCCTTGTATTCTGAGCTTTATCAAGTGCTTTGCACTTTTTGTCTTTTATCTCTTAATTGAGACCTGACTGCAAGAAATGCCTATCTCTTAAAGAGTGGTGCATTAAGTATTAACTTGAACTGCTTTGGCTACTTGAGGTACAGAAAAACCTTAAGAAGCTGGGAAAAGGGTGGAAAAAATCTTCCCAAATCTCTATTTAGAAAAACTGTGTAAATGCTACAGTGTAATAAAAAAAAAATAAATCTTTTTTTCCCTCCTCTGCCTCTTCCCACAAGTAAAAGGAAAAATAGAAAAGGAAAGTGTGTATTACAGACAGAAATAAACTCAATCTACTTGTTTGCTTAACTGGAAATGCATTAAAATGCAAAGGGCCCGGAAAAGGAAAGTGTTAGGAAATGAATGTGTATGAATAAGAAATTATTTCACAATTAAAGGTGGTAAAGAATTCTTTTCTCACCGAATGATCTGTTCAGTCCATTCAGTTGTCAGCAGCAGCAGCTGAATCTCCTCATGGAGGAGCTGGGCGGGAGTGTGATAGCCACAGACACCCCTCGGTGGGAATATCTGTGTTTTGAGAACCATCTCTGCCCAGAAGCACTCTGAGCTCAGGGTGTGGAGCCTGGCAGAGCCAGGACAGCGTGGAAGGTGCAGGTTCTCTCTGGCTGCTCCCCCCTGCACTTACTGCTCCCCACAGATGTGCTGTGCATGCAGCAACAGCCCCGAGAGCAGAAGTGTTCCACTCCCTGTTGGTGTCTGAAACCCAAAACCTGGTCTGGGCTTGTGATTCTCAGCATTTTCCCAGGGAACAATCTCCCTGAAAAGCTGGTCTCAAACTGCCTGGAGAACCTCTCCTCATCTCTCTGGCAGGAGGGGACAGCCAGGTGGGCTCAGTCTCTTCTCCCAAGGAACAAGGAGTGGGATGAAGGAAATGGCCTCAAGCTGTGCTGAGGGAGGCCCAGGTTGGATATCAGGGAAGATTTCATCCCTGCAGGAGTGGTTAAGCACCAGCACAGGCTGTGCTGGAGTCAGCATCCCTGGAAATGTTGGAAAAACCAAGGGACGTGGTGTTTCCCAATGTGGTTTAGTGGGCATGGGGGGATTCAGCTGAAGGCTGGGACCATGGAGGTCCCTCCCAGCCTCAATGATTCTGTGGTTCTCCAAGCTGGACATCCAAGCTCAGAATGTGTTTGAAGACATTGGCACAAATGTCCTCGTGCACCAATTTCATCCTCTGTAAAATGGGGTAAAAACCTGCCAGTGTCATCCTAAAACCTGTGGACCAACACTGGTCCCAAACTGCGCTGCCCTGGCCAAAAAACCAGGATGCACAAATTCTTCTTGAACGACCTCTTCCTTTTTCAAAGCAAAACTAAACAAGGCATGGACTGCTTTTTCTAGCCCAAACCAAATTTCTCAGGAGGACCAGGCAATATCTTTTTGCCAATGAATTTGCAGCATGGAAAAGCAGAGGAAAAGCAGGAGTTGCCCTTCCCAGGAGCCCTCTGTCTCCTGGAGCTCTGCCCTGGCACTGCAGGAGTCCCTCACAGTGATGGGGCAATACACAATGTTCTCCTGCACTGGATGTGGACTGGTGTCGTTTCTCAGAATATTAAAAAGAAATAATAATAAATGAACATTTCAGAGCTCTTTGCCCATTCGCAGAGCTCAGGCGAGTTCAGGTCTTGCTGTCACCCAAGTGTATCCCCACTCCTGATCAGCTTCCACTGATTTATCTGATTTATCCAGACACCAGTCTGCTGCCCCCCAAAAAGCCAGGCAAGGCCAGGACAGTGTGGGGGAGATTAGGAGAAGGAAATATTGATAAGCCAAAGGACATTTTTCCTTTCAAAGACAAAGGCAGCAGCATTAATCCCGTAGCGAGCGAGGGTATTCTCACCTTCCTGTCTGGAGGATGTTACTGAAATCAGGAAAGTAAAGCAAAGGCCCTGAAAATGAAGGTAAAATTACACAGAAAAGCACTTCAAAAGGGTTAGATGAAGGTACCTGTGGTTCTCGAGGGGCAGAAGGGCCACTCAGAGTGGGAAATAAAGACAGGAGGATATTTTGGCTGGTCAGGAGTAAAAGCAGAACAGAAGCAAAGCACCACAGAGGTACAGGGTAGAAAAGGAATGTAAAGGGTATTTTTTTACATGGCTGACACTGAATAACTGAAATCAAATTCCTCATGCAACAGAAAGAGAAGGCGACAGAAGTGCTATCAGAAAAGATAGAATTCGCCTGCAAGAAGTCAAACCTTTTGCTACGGCATGAGATATTTAAACAGCATCCCCAGATATCAGAAGGCTTTTACTAATTACAAATTCCCACTTATATCAGAGGTCTACGACAAAGAAAAAACTGTGAAGAACCTGTGGTCTGTTATTCTTTCCTTGCCAGTTCACAACGTTTTTGGGTTAGTTTGGGGGAGACTCTGTAAACTCAATACACAAAGAGATTTGGCTGCCTTAAACTTGTACAAATCCCCTCAGGGAGTGAATCAGTGACACAAACCTGTACAAATCCCCTCAGGGAGTGAATCAGTGACACAAACCTGTACAAAAACCCTCAGGGAGTGAATCAGTGACACAAACCTGTACAAATCCCTTCAGTGAATCTGTGGCACAAACCTGTACAAATCCCTTCAGTGAATCTGTGGCACAAACCTGTACAAATCCCCTCAGTGAATCTGTGGCACAAACCTGTACAAATCCCCTCAGTGAATCTGTGGCACAAACCTGCACAAATCTCTTAAGTGAATCTGTGGCACAAACCTGTACAAATCCCCTCAGTGAATCTGTGGCACAAAGCTGTGCAGGTCCCTTCAGGAATCCCTGCCTGGCAGTAGGCACCAAAGGGCCAAGTTTTAAGAGCCAAGCTGATAGCTAAGGCCACACGAGATGTAAATCCTGCTCTCAGATAAATCCCCCCCAGCACACAGAGGAAGAGCAGCACACCCAGTTGCAGGGATTGCAGCCCCCCCTGCCCGGCTCAGCTCCCTCAGCAGGCTGGGCTCAGCCCTCCACCCGCACACAACTGTCTCTGCATTTGGCACATGCTCCCAGAGCCCCCAGGCACTGTATTCCCCAAACCCCCCGAGCCGTTTGCCTGCGGAGACGCCTGTGTTATTGTCAGATTCAAGAGTTAAATATTCCAGGAGGAATTTGTTCCTGCACGGTGATACATAATGCCTGAAAACCCCCTGCACCAATATTGCTCTCAAATTGGCAGCAAGTGAACAAGGGACATGAAGGATGCTTCAGCACAGTAACCTATCCTTCCTTCTCTCCTGGGAGCCACTTGGCCAGCTTTCATCCTCATAATTATAATAAATTTGACATTTCATAGATAATATTGATTTCTGTATTTTAGCATTTCACCATAGGTGACAGTCTAGCGTCAAGAATGAAATTTCTATTGATCTCCAGCGCATTAATCTCTCATGTGTATGTGATCATTTTTATAAGACCTTTTACTGCACATAAATCAATATTTCATATTTCCAGCTATGCCAGAGGAGATGTCATATTTGTAAACTGTGAGTTGACACCTGCAATTCCTTCCTGTTCAGCTTCAACTGTTCAGTAACAGTCGATTCAGGGTTGGGAAAGGATCAAGCTCCAGAAACAAGCGAGATGAAAAAGAGGGATGTAGAATACAGTAATTAGCTTAATGAACAAAGCAGCGGAGTAAGTGAAATAAAGCTGTGTTTCTTCTGCTTACACTTGCCTCATGAATACAAACATCTTTAGGGAGGTTTGCTAAGCGACTGATAAGGCATTTTAATATGTTTAGAGCACATTATAGTATAAATGTATTAAGGAAATAGAAGCCGTTAGGAAATTAGGCAAACTCCTAAATTAACTGCCTTGCTTGATACACCCTTATATCCATCTGAAATTATCCCTTTTAAACACAGCATTGCCAGCTATTTTAACTTGGAGATGGTACAAGAATTATTTAGTCACCATTTAAACCACTATGAATAACTCTGTAATTTAGCAAACAATAATTAGTGTAATAAAATTCTCCTCTTTGAGCTGAAATATGAACTTCCATGAACAGCAAATGGTACCAGGAGAAGAAAAAGAGTAAATCACAATGAGACCTGGATCTCCTCTTCGTAGAGGTTTAAAGGAGTCAGATAAAAATCACACGAATAAAACATCTTTAAATAATATAGAATCCATATCTAAATAAATAAAACTGCCCAGCCGGTTCAGGATTTGCTAGATTAGTTAAATGAGCAGTTATGGTGTGATGTCCAGTGGCCCCAAACCCCCTCAAGCATTCAACACTTTAAATTATTTGCTGTATTAACAGTGACCTCCTCTAGTTTGGGCAGTTTAATAGTTTGGGAGAGCAGTGGATAATCTGTGATTTAACAGAGTCACTTAAAGCTACATCCATAATCCATATGCAGACACAGATCCTGACAAAAGCACGGTGCCAGTTCAGCCCTGGGTGTGTGCATAAAACCACAAGTGATGTGAGGCAGCCCTTCCCTCATTCCCTGTGGAATTCCAGGGCATTCCCAGGGAATGCACCCAGGATTCAGTGCTGAGCAGAGCTCCCACCTGCTCTGCCAGTGCCACACAGACCAAGCTGCTGGGACCACCACCACCACAGAGATTTTTGGAGCCACACTCAGATGCGGGGAAGCTCTGTTGTAGGGAGCTCCTCGGCGCTCCTGCCCAGCTAAAGGTTGATTTTGAAACTCCCATTCCACACCAATTTCCCATAAACACTATTGGCACGCTATTATTTCCAATTAGAGTCTGCTCGCAGCACGGAAACGCTGCTCTCGCCTCGGCCTAGAGCCAATCCTCCCTCCAATCCTCCCTGCTCATCTCCAGACAGGTCCATGGTGCCCATGCAGGGCATGCCCACATGCCCACGGGGACAGACACCTCATCGAGCTGTGACTGACCGCCCCACGAGCCACGAGCCATCCCAAAGCTGTGTCAGGGGGAAACAGTGTTGCCTTTCCCTGGTATTAAAATGAAAACCAAAACATGGTTTATGGGGAAAAGGGGTTTGTACCTCGGGAGTTATATAAGGATCCTTGGGTACAGCACTTGGTCCTGGTGGAATGCCCCAAAAATGCATGTACTCTGTCACACCATAAATACACACAATTCTAGGCCTTGAAAATTAACATATTTATCAGAGATCCCCCAGGGAGAGGTTGGAGTGAAGCCCTCGTTGTGAGGAACCTTCCCCCTGGCTGGGCCTGGCTGAGGTTCCCAAATGTGTTCTGGAGAGGCCCTTGGTGTCTGGGGCTCCCAGGATGTTTGCTCTCCTGGTTTAACGGTGCCGTGGGGCTGAGCTGAGTTCTCAGCCTTGGGGAGGTACAAGTGTGGGGCTAAAAGCACTGAGAGTACATCAAACTATAAAAGAGTGTGAGAGGGGTGTGAAAGAAAAGAAAAAATCATTGTGGCATCGACGGCAGGGGCAGCACCACAAAAGCATCAGGGCAGAGCAGGCAGTGTTGGGGCGAGGGAGGCGCGGGATGAAAAGTGTCCCCACACACAGCTCAGGGTCAGAGGAGCTCACTGAGAGCCTTCCCTGCCACCAGCCTCTGTTCGTTTGGCAGGCAGTGAATTCTGTGTGGCAGCAGCACGGCAAGGCCAGGGAACGGCAAGGCCATGGCACAACAAGGGCATGGCACAGCAAGGGCATGGCACGGCAAGGCCAGGGCACGGCAAGGCCAGGGCATGGCAAGGCCAGGGCACGGCAAGGTCACAGCATGGCAAGGCCATGGCACAGCAAGGTCACAGCATGGCAAGGCCAGGGCACAGGAAGGCCACATTTCTTGCCAGGGCTGGGCTGGCACCAGGCTGCTCAGCCCTGGCAGTCTGCAGCCAGGAACAAGGATGTTCCTCAGGAAAAACACTGAGATAGCAAATCCAGCTCAGCAGGAACAGTGATTCCACAGGTGCTGTGCACAGCCAAGAGAACAGGCTGAGCAGGCAAGCTGGGGATCCCCCATCCCGGGAAGTTCCAAGGCCAGGTTGGACACTGGGGCTTGGAGCAGCCTGGGACAGTGGGAGCTGTCCCTGCCATGGCAGGGGGCAGGGATGGATGGGCTTTAAGGTGCCTTCCAACCCAAACCATTCCATGATTTCATGAAGAGCCACCCTCTCCATCCAGCAGCTGGTGCCTCCTGTTTATCCGGAGGTGGCACAGCAGCCATGGTGAGTTCAGCACCTGTGGTGGGCACAGCAGCCATGGTGAGTGCAGTACCTGGGGCACAGCAGCTCCCACCCAACCACATCTGTCCACATCTGCAATCTCGAACCTGCAGATGTGGACAATCCACTTTCAGCACGACTGTGATGGAATGAAATGAACTCTCAAGGTGAGAGCAAACACTCAAATGCAGTTTCTTGGCCCTGCTCTTTAATTCTCTGACGTAACTCAATGTCTACTCAAACCTTCTCTGCTGGGGTAGTAATATTTTCTCATTCTTCTGTTCTTACCAGCGCTGCCACAGACCAAGTACAACCTGCTGAAAAATATAGTAGTTTTTACTGGAAAAATATTTATTTCTGGTCAGAATTTGTGTTGTCTCAGTTGCACCCGAGTGGGGTAGCAATCCCTGCTCCCGGAGAACCCTAGGAGAGTTTCACAGGAGCTCCATGTAGAAACTGCTCTCGGAATGAGATTATCCCTGTGGTGTCAACACAGGCTGTTATTAACACATTAGGTGAGAAAAAACGTTTTGTGTTATTAAATTAGTGCGAACATAATTCACATTTGGTTGGACTTTGCCTCATCATTTATGAACAGTAAATACTGCAGTACTCCCAGAGCTGAATTACCTCAGCATTCCTCAGCACGAGGAGCCCCTCTTTCAGCTCCCCATCACCAGAGTGACCAGATTTTGGACAAGGGACAGGTTTCCAAGCAAAGTTTAGACTCACCACAAATAGATGCAGTGTTACATTAAGATATTCCAAGGATCCCACACTGATCATTGGCTCTATCAAGGTCCAATCCAACACAAAATATTCTGGGACTCTGGGACTCCTTTATTAACTTTTCCTCCATTTACTTTAGCTTGGACAGGGCTTGGAGCAGCCTGGGAGAGTGGGAGGTGTCCCTGCCCGTGGCTTTAAGGTCCCTCCCAGCCCAAACCAGTCTGGAATTCTGTGATTCTATAAAACTTTGGCACACCCTCTCCCATTTGTGCATGGCCAAATGTCATCCCAAACCCGGGATAAAGACCTGGGATGGTCCCCTGGGAACGGAATGCCATGAAATTCCTTTGTGCCCAGAGCACACATTCATCCTTTGGGGATTTCAGGCTCTTTCCAACCCCTCTGGAGCTGGAACTTCACCAGCAGCGCTGCTCTGAGCATGTTGGTGTCCGTGGGGTCCCTTCCAAGCTGAGCTGTCCCTGCACACCCCCCGTGCCCATGAGAACAGGGACGCTGGAGCTGTGGGAGCAGTGTCCCACAGAACAGCTGAACCCCGGGGAGCACACGGGGGCTGAGCAGATCTTCCCACCCAGAACAGGTCCCCTGAAGCCACTGAGGTGCTGCTGGAACCTTCCCAGTGGAAAAAGCCTTCTCCGGAACAGACCTGTGGGTTTAAAATTCAGTTTTGATGTGACCTAATGGCTTTTGCTGCTTTGAAAAGAACATGAAAGAGTGACAGCAATAGTGAATTTTTAAAACCCTGCTCTGTCCACCTGCAGAGCTTTTCTGGCATTCTTTAATAAGGACTTTTACCATGTCATTATACATTTTAATTACGCTGTTAAATGTCACAATCACACATGCTAATGACATCATTATACCTATTTACACCAATTATGTCATTTGATGCAATTACAGTAATTCTGCCAATACACACAAATCAATAAAAAGGTTTTGTTTGCATTTTTAAATGAGCAATCACAAAAGAATAAATCCACTTTTTAAGAAAAGCAGAGCAAGGACTCAAATACTGAAACTAAAGAAGTGACATTTGAGGCCTGGTTCTTGTTTCCACCACTATGAATGGCCAAAAACTTCCACACCCAGAAGATGACACAACCATCCTTGTATCACCTGCAGACACTTCCAGGAATGATTTTACACTTTCCTCCAGGTCATCCTGGGAGTGATAAGTGATGGAATTCCATAGCACCCACATTTGATCTTTAATTCTGTGGATCATTACTCCAAACTCCCACAAGTCAAGTTCCACAGGAAGGATAACTGTAGAGTCATGGAATCCTGGGATGGTTTGAAAGGGACATTAGAGCTCATCCCATACCACTTCCTGCCACAGACAGGGACATTTCCACTAACCCAGGTTGCTCCAGCCCTTATGACCTTTCCTGGAACACTTCCAGCCTCTTTCCCTGTCCAGGTCAGCACAGGGCTCACCTCAAGGCTGACACAGCAACCTACACAGAGCTGAGCATCGTGGACAGGAGGTTTTGGTCCTTCCAAACCTCACCTGGCTGGAGCCAAGGTCCTGTGACCATTAACAGGCTACAGCTCAAACTGGGGGCTTACAGCAAACAGTTCCAATGAAGTTTGCCAGGGTTTTAAACTTCAGTTCTATACAAAGGCTCCTATCTGAAAAAAGGGAATGCAGTGAAATTGGAGTGTGCCTGTCAGTGCTGAGCACACCCAGAGAATCAGCTCTGCCTCTTCACCCATTCCAGTGCTCAACACTCACCTTTTCCTGGCACAAGGATGTGATACTGATGCCTTCAATGGCTCCCTAGAAACAGAGCCCAGGCAGGAATAGAGGAATCAAAGAGGGATTGGTTGGAAAGGCCTTCAGAGGTACACTCTGGGCTCCAGAGGCTCCTGCCTCAGTGCATCCCAACATGGACAAGGACAGCTCCCGAGTTCTTCCCACTTGGATCTCAGCATCAATTCCCCAAGCAGAAGCCAGGCAAGGATGGAATTTGCCCAAGCTTGCCCCCCTGTCCCCAAGATTGTGGTTTGCAGTTGTTGGGCCTAGGAGGGTCTGGGTGTCCTTGGAGAGCTGGAGAGGCTTTGTTGTGTGTGTGTGAGCATGAGAGAACAGCACTGAACGAGCTCCAGGGAACTGCAGAGTGACACTGGGCAGGGCAGGGCTGGGAACAGAGAAAAGTTCAAACCTAAGGCATCAATTCCAGCCAGGTGAGACACAAGCTCTCTCACACACACAGTGATCACCTGGGCTGAGAGCAGCCACCAGCACTGCTGCTCACCTGCCTGACACAGACCCAGCCTCTTCAGTAATGGGCAGGGTCAAGCTCATCTCACACCTAAGCTGAGGCTGGCCTGGGCCCTGGGAGCAGCACGGCCATGAGACCCAGCTCAGGCCAGAGCAGCACTGCAAATTGTATTTAAAAAATATTAAATAAACTTTATTAAATAAATGTTATTAAACAGATTTTATTAAATACATTTTCTTTAAAAGAATTATTTCTATACCTGCTTACAGCCTCCAAAACACACTTAAACCTATGTGTAAGTAAAGACCATAAATTCCAGGTCTTCCCCCAAAAGAGAGGGTTCTCTTTTCCTGAAGCACTGCTGACAGCCTACACAAGTATTCATCAGGCTTGTTGTCCAAGGCTGCTCTTTCCTCTCTCTCTACTACTGAAAAAAAGATATATTATTAAGAGATTTCATTTTTTTCTTAGTATTTAACATGATCAGTTTCTGTGTCTGGATGGTTTGAAATATGTTCTCCATTGGACAGATAAGTCTTGGGCAAATGACTGACCTTTTGAAATAATATTTATAATTTTAGAAATGTAAAACTTAACATTCTTTAGTAATCCAATATTAAAATACATTTAAGTTGATCTATTAAATGCTACGATTCAAACTTTAAAAAAAATGTGCAATAGAAAAACATTAACAACATGTGTGGTTTGGAAAAATTCATTTATACAGCAGTTTGCAATGTCATGATGTATTTTAAATAAAAGAGCTACAGACAAAGGTATTGATTTTAGAGACTTAACTAAATAAACAGTATGTAAATTCTGTCTTTTTCTATAAAATTGGATCAGGACGCACATATTACAGTGTCTTTTTCTGAGGGAATGACAGCGATTGAATTTGGCAGACATTGGAATTTGGTTAAAGAGTTAAAGACCTTTGCTCTTTGGTTTGCAGCGAAGGCGAGCGCAGGGAAAGGACAGCGGCATGGGGGGCACGGCCACTGCTGGGGGGCAGCTGCCCACGGGAGGTGCCACGGCCACTCTGGGGGTGCCCAGACAGCCCCCCCTGGCCGTGCCCACCTCGGGGAGGGCAGCGGGGACAGCAGGCAGCCCTGGAGCCCTCGGGGTGCCTCCCCTGCCGTGCTGGGGGTCCCCGGCAGCGCCGACCTCGGGGGCACCCAAAGGGGCTCCTGGGCAGGCCTCGCCTGGGGACCGTCCTGGGGAAAGGACGATTTCTGTTCTCCAAATAGAAAAGTGAACTTTGGGCTGATTTGGTCTCCGGGTCTGTTTTTCCAAGCCCTGCCTGGAGCAGCCCCTGGCACCTGACGGGTCCTTCACCCTCCCCAACCCCCTGCCCAAACCTTGCAGACCAGCAATGCTGACCATCGTGCTCTTAAAATTCAAAAAAAATTTAAAAAAAAAAGGAAGATTTATTGATAACCTTTCTAACAAAGGGAAGATCATTCACCAAGTTCCTTATTAATTTATGCTCCTCTATAATTATCACTTAGAGCAACCACTGGAGCGCTGATAAATATATAATGAAAGCAAAAACATAGCAGGCTGCGGTGCTAAATCCGAGATTACATATTTATAACAACAAAATATGCAATTCGAGCCTAGTTCGGGGCTTTCTGTCCCAGCCCACCCTCTCCGAGGGCTGGGTTTTTTCCCCCCTTCTTTGTTATGTCATTCTGCAGACAGATCCCAGGCTGTTCCCTGTCACCCACCGGAGCAAGCGCCTCAACAGCAAGCACAGTTGGACAGCCCTTAATTAGTGCTGCTCGGGATAGTCAGGACGAGAGCTGTGTCAGCATCTCACTCAGATCCCCACCCGGGGGGTGCTGAGCTGCCCTGGGTGCTGCCAGAGCCCCGGGCAGGGTGGGAGCCCCAACCCCAGCCTGGGGCAGAGGGCAGGGAGCACCGGGAGCCGGAACGGGGAAAGCAGGACACCGGCACTCTCATTCCCACCCTCGGGAGCTCAGAGCTGCGCCGATGGCACCGCGAGGAAAACCTAGGAATTGATGTACTTTGTGTCAAGTGGCCTCAAATGATTCTATGCTGTTACACAAAGTATTTATTTCTTGAAGCTCGAAGCGTGCAGGGTCATCTGCTCTGCCAACACCGTGCCGGGGAGGTGAGAACAAACAGACAAACATCGAAGTCACTCTTCAGATGGTTAAAAACCCAGCATGGAAATCCAAATATTATTATCCGGGTCTTTGAATATAAAATCCTGATTTCTTATTCAAAAAGAACAAGGAGTGATATTAAAACTTTGCCTTTTTATGGGGATTAACAACAGCCAGTTCCACAGGAAGTAACCAATTCTTGGAAAAAGCAGCCAAATTGTACCTCCCTTACATTGCCTTGCACCTGGAGATGTTCCCGAGGAACCATGTGAAGGCATCCCAAATCTCACAGTTTAATTTTTACCGTTTGAACAATTTGCCTTTCAGTTTAAAGCAGGTGGGATTGTCAGCTCGTTACCCAGATCATGTCACGCTCAAAGCACCACTCCCACGTTCCTACCCCAACAAAACGAGTTTTCATCTGATTCTGATCAACACTGTACCAAAGTGGGGGTGACAGCATTTTCCAGGGCGAATTTGTCATTGTTTATGAAAGATTCATAACCTGAGTGGGGCAGCTGTTAATGTCTCCACAACCCGTGAGGAAACTTGGCCAGTGCAGATCATTGTCAGCTCAGAATTTCTTCCAAATAATTTTGCGTGGAAGGATCAGTGCTCGTGGTGTGCTCAGACATAAGCAGCAGTCACCTGAGTCAGTTCTGCTCCCAAGCTGGAGTGATCCAATTTTTAAAGGGAAGCAGCTACAGATGCCTGGGGAGGGACAGAACTCACCCCCCATTTTTGGGGGGGAAACTGGGGAAAGTGATGAGCTCCACGAGCACCTCTCGGATCTCCACCCTTGAACAATTAAAGCCATGATCCCGAGAGAACAAACAAAACCAAATGGGGGCTTGGTGTGTGTGTCATCCTTCTCTCTAATGCTCCAGCAGCTCCGCTCAGAGTTCAGGCAGTAAACAGGATGATTGATGGTCTTCCATGCACAAGTAGGAAAAACTGGAGATTCAGCTCCTTCTCCTGCTCCATTTTTCTTTTGCTGCCGCACCATTAGAGCTGGATGCCATCAATTTAAGCAGGTACAGGATCATACCCTAAAAATAACTCTCCTGATCTCTCCATTTCTTGTTGGAGGAGCCGGAGCCGGGGGCTGGGGCTCCTGGGTGAGGTGCTCCTTACCCGCTCCTGCCCATTCCTCAACGGTGGGAACGCTCCCTGTGTGCCAACCACCAGTGTCACAGGCACGACACAGGTTTAGCCGGCACGGAGGTCCCCTGATCCCGCAGGAATGGTCCCCATTCCCACAGGAATTGCCTCCATTCCCATAGGAATCTCCCCCATTCCCACAGGAATCTCCCCCATTCCCATAGGAATCTCCCCCATTCCCGCAGGAATCTCCCCCATTCCCTCAGGAATCTCCCCCATTCCCGGAGGAATCTCCCCCATTCCCGCAGGAATCTCCCCCATTCCCGCTCCAGGCGCGTTCCCAGCCCCGTCCCGGCGCAGAGCCACCGTGGCTCTCCAGGCTGGTGGCAGCACAGGCTGCTTTATAAGGATGAATGAAGATGAAAAGGAAGACAAATAGAAGTGAATGAGGCACTGCTGGCCGTGATTCATGAGAGCCTGCAGTAAGCCTGTTAGCCTCCGCCTGGCTCCCTTCGCCGGGAATAATGGATAGTTACAGTGTGGATAGTGACATTGTCAAACCATCAGGAATTGCTGATTATGGTGCTAAATATTGATCTCTGCTTCACATGTGTCAAAATTCTTTCTTCCCTTAATTAGAACTTCCCTAAGCACCCTCCAAGAACAAACCGAATAGATCAGATCTCCGTGAAAGGGAGTGTGATACCAGAATATAATTGTGACCTCTTGTCTTCTTCCTCTCTCTGGAGTTTTGAGATGACTTCAGCTGTCTATCCTGCCCTTCCCAGCACATGTGATAATCATACTCATTTTTCCCAATCTAACCATAGGAAGATTTTTCCAAGGCTGTGCTTTTCATCATTTCAACCCACCGGGGCTGCAGTCAGATGGCAGCGAAACTTAAAGTGCCAGAAGGTGCCTTTTTCTATTTGTTTGTTTCATGGTACACTGCACCAGGCAATGACCTGTGGCAGGAGTGTCACACAACACGGAGACAGCCTCGCCCAATCAAAGGGAGCCTGAAAATTAACACAGATCCCTTCATTTCTTCATGCGGGATCGGGGAAGGGCAATTTAATGGATGTCAGAGCCCTCTGATTATCACCCTGCAATCACGGGCGATAAAAAATTAACTTTTGTTATAATGACTACTCCGCATTATTTGTATTAAAAGCACATTTCCTCATCAAGGGAGTCATGACAATTAGTACTAATTTTGTATTACTGTTCAATCATCTTTCCTACTCTTTACAGTATTTATAATATAAAATAATGAAAGCCTGTGATGTATGGTTTCAATTTACTCCACAAACTGAGCACTTAAGTCATTTATCTTAGTTTATCTGTAATATACTGGGGCTCGGGGTTTTTTGTATTGTTTTTCTTAAACATGACACGGTGGTACATTTACCTTTAGTTTGATGTGCTCGATAAAAATCAATACTTCATTAAAAGATTCCCCCAAAATTGTTCAGAGCAATTTCAGCAGAGGAGAGGGAATGGGGAAGGAGGAAGGGGCTCATCTGTAACCCACTAACATTTATATAACCACAAAGGGCTGTGCTGTCCAGGGCCAGCTTCTGCAGGAGCAGGGATAGAGACGTGCAGGCTGTGGGACTGTGAGGAGGGCAAAAGGAGGAGGGCCCTGTTCTCTCGCTGCTCCCCGGGAAGGCAAAGGAAAAACCACAAATGACAGAAAAAGGGAGCCACCCCCCAGGACAGAACTTCATGGGAAGC
The DNA here is from genome assembly GCA_013400515.1 of Erpornis zantholeuca. Taxonomy (NCBI): domain Eukaryota; kingdom Metazoa; phylum Chordata; class Aves; order Passeriformes; family Timaliidae; genus Erpornis; species Erpornis zantholeuca. Next base: position 43,395 of record VZTN01005243.1, on the reverse strand, counting down.
GCTGCAACAAGTGCTCACTGCCACCTCTTCCCCCACACCCCCTGCCCAGGGCACACAGAAGTGCCCAATACACTGAATTTTCAGTGGCTCTGTTGGAACCCCTGTGGTGAGGCTTCCCCTACAGTCACAGCCCTGCCCTGTGCTGGATGTGGGCTCATCTCCCCCAGCAGGGTGACAACAACCACACAACACGGAATGGTGAGGGCTGGAAAAGCCCTTTGAGATCACCAAGCCCAACCATCAACCATCCCTGCATTCACCACCCACCCCTGTCCTCCAGTGCCACACTCACAGGCCTTGGAGCACTTCCAGGGGTGGTGACTCCACCAGTGCCCTGGGCATCCCACCCCAATGCTTGGCAACCCTTTGCACGAAGGAATATTTCCTGATATCCAGCCTGCAGCTGCCCTGGCTCCACTTGGAGCAGTTTCCTTACAGCATCCCAGCAGAGCAGGAGTCCTGGGCTGGCCTGGCAGAGGGGCATGGGCAGTGCCCCTGCTCTGTGCTGGGGAGGCACATCCTGATGCCACAGCTCGGGCACGAACTCACTGACAGGAATCACATCTGGAGTGTCCCAGCTCCTCCTCTGGCTCCATGCAGAGCTGTGCTGAGCCACTGGACGAGCCCAGGAGGAGCCTGGGCACAGCCCTGCCCCAGGAGCCACCTTCTGAGCCCAAAGAGCTGTCCCCAAAGACACCTGGTGCATCCAGACCCCGCGGTGTCCTCGGGAAAGGATTGTGGAAGTATCTGTTCCCAACCAGCTGCTGAGCATCCATCCAGGCTGGGGTTTAATTCACATTCATCCTCATGAATTTTCACTCCTGCACGTTGCCTTTGGGCCATCAGGAGTGATGCAAGGGTGGCCCTGCCCTGCCCTGCCCTGCCCAAGCCATCTCGTGGGACAATGACATGGAACAGGCCAGGGCTCTGCCCTTCCCCTGCCAGACTGGGATCCTCTCCCTCGCCCAGGGTCTGCACAAAGGGGATCTCACACACTCCTGTGGCCTCGAAACAGGAATACAGAAAAGCTTCATCAGCTCCTGCTCGATGCAAGGGTGGCCCTGATTCTGAGAGCCAATTGTGCTTCTAGAGCAGCAGAAATACATCTGATCAGGTAACCAGGGGCCAGAGCTTTGCTCACCTAAAGATCACTGACCTGGCTCGGGGTCCCCCACACCCCAGGAGGGAAACTCTGCTGATGAGGCAGAACCACGCACGGGGCTTCAGCTTTTCAAAGCCCTGCACCTGCAGATCAGCAGGCGAGGGAGGAAAACACATCGCTCCTTTATCCACGGCGCCGGCTCCCAGTAATTCAGGGGAGGCAAACACCATGCGATCAATAAAGCAGCTCCGTGCCTTCCACACTCACGGCCTCCTCATGAATCTTAACCAAGAGAAATAATAATAAGTGACAGAGAAGGTTTCTGGTACTTTAAATAAGCGAGTGAGCCTCCTAAAGCTACGAGCAACATTCTCTGGATATCAAAAATAATAACTGGTTGTGCAGCAGTGCAGCATGGAAACACAAGGGTATAAGATATACTGTACTTTAAGCTCTGTTTGATGAATCTGAGCACAGTTCCTGGGGGATAGATTACTTTAAACCATGCTCTTTTACTTTCTAATCCTGACTTGATTTGATTTGTACTTTAATACAGCTGCCTGGCAATTCAACAGCAAATAGAGACTATTTATGTAATCATATTGTAAGTAGTGGGACAAGAAGAAACTCTCTAGAACCTTTTTGGAAAATAGTTTGTTGTACTTTTTTATTTATTGAACAGCAGGGCTTCGGGCTTTTCAGTGCTCATTATAATTGGTTTTCTGCTTGAACTTTCAAAAACTGTCATGTCAATACTCAAACAGAATTTTTTTGCTTACTATATGGCTGTGGGCTCTATTTTCTCATGTGCTACTTGGCAAAGTTCTTGTAATATCTTAGAGGCAAGTTCTAGACTTTGAGTTGCTATTTCAGAAACTGGAAGGCAGGGTTATTTTATCTCCCCCATTGTTCTCGTTTGCCTTCCCAGAATGCTGCAGTGCCATTTCTGGGATGCAGAGCCGGGGAGGAGCAGCCAGCCCGCTCCAGGCTCCGTGTCCGCTCGGGAAGCGCTGCTGGGGTGGGCCCTGCTCCCAAACATGGGTGTGGGGCTCACCCCGAGCCTGTCCCTGCAGGGAACAGACATTCCCCGTGCCAGCAGGGACAGCATTCAGTGAATGGTCAGAGAATCTATGGGGCAGCAGTTGGAGACCCACTGATGGCTGACCTCAGCCCTCTCCTCATTCCCATTTTCCCTGCTGGAGTCCTGCCCAGTTCCCCCACACTGGGATGGGTACTGGATCCCACTGGAGGGGTTGGCTCGGTCCAGTCATGCAGGACTGGAGCTGCTCCACTCCTCAGCACCCATCCTTAACCCCCAGCACCCATCCTTAACCCTCAGCATCTGTTCTGAACCCTCAGCATCTGTTCTGAACCCTCAGCACCCATCCTTAGCCCTCAGCATCTGTTCTGAACCCTCAGCACCCATCCTTAACCCTCAGCACCCATCCTTAACCCTCAGCATCTGTTCTGAACCCTCAGCATCTGTTCTGAACCCTCAGCACCCATCCCTGTCCCATCCCTGCCCCTCAGCACCCATCCCTACCCTAACCCTACCCCTCAGCACCCATCCCTGCCCCAAAAGGTTTTTCCCACCACAAATATTTGTATTCCTGGAGAACTTTGCCCCAGCTGTTCAATTTGTTCCTTTGCAAACAGCCTGTAAAATTACTGTAATCATTTTCTATCGTGTTATGAACACCAGAGACTAAAAAGAAAAATTAAAAAAGAAATCTAAAAAAAGAGTTTGGTGCCTTGTACAGAAAAAAATCCAGTTTGCCTGCAGTGGGAAAGGGTGTTCTCTGCTGTGCTTTGCTGGGAGAAGAAAACTGCTCTATATGGGAAATATAACCAGTCTATTTTAGTACTTAGAGAAAAAAACCCTCTCTGTTTGTGGTTAGTTACTGGATTAAAACAACAAAAACAAACAGCAACTTTGTCTGGCTACTGTATACAAAATTCAATAAAAATAGAAACCCAGCCTAAGAGCCCTGATTCTTTTGGTGCTGACCCTGCAAGCTAAGCAGTGAGGGGAGGAGGTGAGATCTGTCATTCCAGGCTTGGACAATGGAAAATCCTCTCTTCGGGATGTGCATCCTCAGTGCTGGGGGTGCCTGTAGGATTAGTGCCATTGCCGAGGTGTGGCTGTGCTGCACAGGGGCTGCAGGGCTGCACAGGAGCTGCACAGGGGCTGCAGGGCTGCACAGGGACCCCATTCTGCCTTTGCTGACTGCACAGAGCTGAGAATCTGCTGCTGGACCAGCACCAGGGCTCACTCAGGAAATACCAGCACCAAAACACAGCGAGCACAATCCTGCCTTCACCCAATATAAGGAGGAGAACTCGGATTTTTGGTCCTTCTAAATTCATATTAGGTTACAAATGGATGATAAACCACATGCTTAGAATGCCAGAATGTTTCCCAGTGCTCACCACTGCTGATAGGAGGAAGCAGGCTATGAACTATTTTAAGTACATGTCGCTAATTCCAAAGAAATCCAGCAAGTGTGGGGGGGAAAAAAGCCTCATGTAAGAGGAAATGCTCTTTGAAACAATAATGCAATATGCAGCACTTATTAAAATCTATGATTTCTGTCGTATCTGGAGCCAGCAGGGGTGTGCAAACACGTGCAATGGGGTGGCTGTGTGTTAACCAGGACCTGACACGTTCGTGAGCTCCGGAAACACCAGAGGAAAATTCCACAGAGCAGAATTTCAGCGGCCAAAATTCATATAAAATCAGTATTTAAACTTAAAACAAACATGCATGGAAATGCTGTTAAGAATAGGCTGAACAATAGCCTCAAAGCTTTCTTTTTTAAAAAGTTACTGTGCATTTCATATTAAAATACATTAAATATAGAGTTCTCACTACAGAATTTATATTTGCTGTTTTGTTTCCTTATTAACTCCTGTTTTCTCTGCATTTGACTTATGAGATACTAATACTGCAAGTATTTTTTTTCCTTAACAAAAGGAAGCTGTACAGTTGATTTAAAAAAAAAGCTGAAAAAAACCAATTTGTCATTTTTCCCAGCTTTTCCAGAGACAATAGAGGGTCAATAGTTTGGCAGGATCAGGACAGGGGAAGGTTTATCCAGCTGGGAAGGGAAAGCAGGGATGATATTGCAGGTTTGGTCCCTAAAACTATATCAAGGCTACTCTTTTAGTCAACTTGGAAATTTATATACTATACACTAACCCTCCTTTAATATCCTCTCTCTCTTTCCTCTGGGCATTTATTGCTGTTCTTTCTAGTTCAGTAACCAGTGAGCAGAAGGTTCATTAAAACTAATTGAATTGGAAACTTGTCTGCCCTGGGAAATGTTAACTCTTTGTTGTTAGCTCTGGGAAATTCCTTTTGTTATTTCCCTTTGAATGATGTGATCAGGCTGGAACGCAGCAAACGGCACCTCGGAAAGGTTCTCCTTTGGCAGCCGGGTCGGGCAACCTTTGGGAGGGCTCTGTGCCCCCCCGGGGTCCCTGGGGACATCCCGGGTGGGTGCCTGGGGGAAGGGAAGGGAAGGGAAGGGACCACCAGGCTCCTTCCCAAATCCCCAGCTCAGCTCCAGCCTTGGGCACCCGGCCGAGGGTGGCACAGAGCCCCCAGTGCCCGCGGGGTCACATCCCAGGGGTTAAATGTCACAGGGAATGGCAGGGGGAATCCCGCGGGGTGCAGCTTATCTTAACGTCCCTCTGATAGTCCTTGGGGACCAACGCTCCCCAAAGAGCCCAGGAGAGGGGCCCAGGACAGGGGCTCCTCCAGCTCTTTGCAGCTCGAAAATATCGATGAAATAAAACTCTTGATAATAGTCACAGTGGTAGATTTCTGACAGCTTTAAAAATCAATTGAAAATAACAGGCAACCCACTGTTACTAATAAAAGTAAATATTTATGACTGATTTGACTGAGCTTCAATACCAGTCAATCACTTTCTAAAGGATCTTTGCAATTCATTAACCTCTTTTTACTGGTCTTGTCCCTGTTGGTATTAGCCATTAAAAGGGAATAAGGGAGGGGGGCTTGATTTTTCTCTTCTCATCATTCATAGCTTATTTGTTCATTCCCTCCATTCCCATACGTTGCTGTTAAATTGATTGTCTGTTTAGTCATATGAATGATAAAGTAGCTCTGCCAGGAAGAATGAAAGCCTCCATTAATTCCTGAGGAGGGTGGGCTGCTTTGCTCAGCCTCAGCCTAAACCAAAACTACTCCCATAGTTTCCTGCCACATCAGTAACTAAATTTAGCCCTTAACATATTGCTGATAATAAGAGCCATAATTCTCCTCACAAACTTTTCCATGTCAAAACTTCAGGGAAAATTATGTTTATGGATATCTCCTAAAGACTGTTGTTATCAGCCTGCTCTCCCCAGCCCGTGACGTGACGCAGCAGCAGAGGAGATGGCTGTCTTCATTTCAGGATTCAAATGGGACTGCTCAAAAATAATGTTGGCATGCCACAGGGGAAGGAGAATTACATCAGCAGGAATTTCCCCATGGGAAGGGAGCTCAGGCCTTGGCAGGGCTCCCCAGGGAGGTTTGGAGTGGCCATCCCTGGAGGTGCCCAAGGAATTGCTGGAGGTGGCACTCAGAGCTCTGGGCTGGGGACAGGGTGGGGATGGGGCACAGCTGGGACTCCATGGGCTGGGAGGGATTTTCCACCCTCAGAGATCCTGGGATTCTCTAATAGACACAATTGTACCTGGAAATAATAAAGGTGAGGAAGGTAGGTCTGACTTGCCAACCTACAGGAATTCCATGTTTGCTTGTGGTTTCTGACACTGACAAACTAAAGCAGTCTAAAGACAGCATTGAACCAAACCCTTCATACAGCACCTTGGCCCTCTAAAATATCCCAAAGGGATGTGAGCAAATCCCAAAGGGACGTGGGCAACCACGCACAGAGGCAGGATATGCCCTCAGTGATGCCCTCAGTGGTGCAGCCAGAGGACTCCTCACTGACACGGTTTGCTTTGTTATTAAGAACCAGCTCTGGAACCAGAACGTGCAGGACCTAAATTAGAACCAGAGTCTGTAGAATCTAAATTAAAGGCAACCTGGGGGCAACATTGCGTTTTACACCCTCTCTAATGAACACTTTTTTCCTGACTGGGGTCCCCCAATGGGGGCTGAGGATGGAGGGAGCCTGTCCCACCCTCGGGAATTCTCAGCACATCACATCTCCCAGAACTCGCTGTAGCTTCACCAACCCCCCCAGTGCCCTCTGCTGCTCCAGGGCACCAGCTGAGCCCTGATGAAGCTGCAAAGGAGAAGGATTGCCCAGCCTGAGGCCCCTGACGCCAGGCACAGCTCCAGTGCCAGGTTCAGCACGGCAGCAGGTGGCTCCTGCAGGTAAGGTCCTGGCAGGGGTCACTGGTGCTGATGTCACCTCCAGCCAGGGGCAGGGCAATGCAGCTGGGCAGGGTCACCCCTGTGCAGCTGGGCAGGGGATTAGTTACTGCCATCAGCTGGGGACAACACATCTTTATATCAGAATAATGCCTCCCTCGGCACCAGGAGCAACGCGAGGCTCAGAGTAACAGATGAATTATTTGCAGTGGAAGGTTTTTGATAAACACTGTGTCCCTTTTCTGTGTGTGAGTCACCCCTACACAAACTTCTGTTGATGCTAATTTTGTACTTTCATTTATAAGTTACTCTGATCTATTCAACAGCTCATTTACAATATCAGGGATAACCACAGATTGCCCACGGACTGTTCTCGAGTCTGTTGGCTCCAGCATTTATTTTTCTGTCTGATTAGTCACTTACTCCACACGCTGCTGTCTCTAGTCCTTGTAGCCACCCTGCAACTCCGAGTCCCGTGTCCCCAGCTGAGGGAACTCAGCCCAGATGTAAATGCTTTCAAACTGCGGCAGGGAATTTTCAATTAAATGTCCGGATGTTTTTTTCTCCCTGACAACCCAGCCCAGGCTGAGTTGCAGAGTGAGGCACAGCTTCACGTCTGCAAGTGTTCTCACTGTTGGAGCTGAGAATGTGCTTTCAGCTGCTCGTTAAGGTGCTCACTCGGTGAGGATTTCATTATTTCAGGCCACTCCCTCCCTCACTCCAAGACTCACCCCAAGTTTTCCTAAGAAGGGCAAGGTTTGTGACCAGCAAAACAACTTCTACTCGTTAAACTGACACAAAAAATGTCAATCTTAGTCCAAGCCAAATCTCAAAAGACAAGTTCTTTACGTTCCCTCTGGGATTTAGGGTCACGGCGGCTCAGCGTGGTGCTGAGTTCCCGTGTCACACCAGGGGCTCGGAGCGGCTCCTGCACCCCTGGCACTCCGAGGGTCACCCCTGCAGTGCCCTGGGCTGGAGGGAGCAGCTCCAGACACACCAGCTCGGCTCCTCTGCGGAGCTCACAGGGAAAGACAGGACCTGAGTGGGGTTAGACAATGTAAATTCTATTTAGATGGCAACTCCGACAATGAGATAAAGCTCATAAACTCCGTTCTATCATCCTCTTTCTTTGAGGATGAGGGAAATCCTCTTTCCTTGTTTGCAGAGCGTGAGAAAGCCGTCTGAAAGTGAGACGGAGTGCACACAGGCTGGGATGGGAGGGCACTAACCCTCCCCTCCTCTCCAGACCTGCCCTGCTGACTCCATCCAGGCTCTTCTCAGCTCCAGCACGGAGAACAGAAAGCAGGGGCAGCACAGGAGTGGGGCTCAGCTCCCGGGGCCACCAGCAACACCATCCCACCCCCAGTGCCCCAGGCTCCGGCACGGCCCCATCCAGCCCCGGGGCTCTCGGGACATCCCTAAATCCAGCACCAAACCCTCATCATCCCTCCTGCAAAGCTGCATTTGCAGCTTCCCTCCGTGACACCGACTATTTACAAATAAACTTCAGATCGGTTTCCAAATTCACGATCCATGTGTCTAACCTAGCCCAGGACTGCCCTGTGTGAGGCAGAGCCAGGGCAGCCAGAGCCTCCTTCCCTCCAGTGAAAGTTCTGCTGCCTGCAAGCGGCTCCGAGCTCGGCTTCTTGTAGATAAATACAGAACATATTTACAGCTGCCAATGACAGATGTTCAGGGTAAATATTATTCCAGCAGATTTTTTAATCAGATGGTGTAATGCATGATAGTGTCATTTAAAAGAAAAAAAATGGATGAATACAGTGAAAAAATTACCATTTGAAAGGCAGAACTATTTTTGGCAGAATTCGTAATGAACTAATTTTTTCTCGTCAGCAAAATGATGCTAAAAGAGACACAAAACTTATTTCTTAGTTGTAAGAAAGCGAGTAATTAAAAATTATATATGTGTTCACCTTTATGTTCAGGTGCAGAGGAGTCCCACACACCGTGACCTGTATTTGTTCAGCACCATGGAAACCATTTCACTCCATTATCCAAACATTATTTACATAAAACCGAGGGGGAAAAGGTAAGAGAAAATAAAAGTGGCACAGGCAGAAATAATGACAGCGATCGGATTCATGGCGCAGAAGTGGGCAGGGAACCAAGAGGGCTTTAATGAGATTTACATTCACGGAGGGGAGCGGGTTCCGAGGAGCCGAGCGCGTCCAAATGGGACGAGGAGGCAAAGCCGAGCTGGGGCGGCTTAGGATCTCTGCTTGTGCCCCAGCAGGGCTCTGTCAGAGGCACAGGGCTCGGGGGCACAGCGGGGGCACAGCGGGGGCAGCTCGGCCGGAGGCACACGGGGCACGGCAGGGTCGGGCACACAGACTCCGCGCCTCGCTGGGTTTGGAAGGGCAGTGGGACCAGCCCAGGGGCGAACTCGGCTCACAGCCTGGAGGGGGGACCCTCTCCCCCGGCGGATCCACAGGGTTTGGGGTCGCTGCCCCGAGCCTGCCCTGGCATCCCCAAACGCTGCCGGCAGCGACAGCCCCGGCACCGGGCACCCCGAACACCCCGCGCTCGCTAAAACCTGTCTCCTTCACCTCCTGCTGGAGCCTTCCAAACCTCATTCCCTCTCTAAATGGAGACAAAGTCCCCGGGGCAACCAGCAGATCCAGGGGAATATCCAGAAAAGCTGCGTTTGGAGCAGACACTTCCCTGCTTGCCCAGCTCAGGAAGCAGCCGGAGCCAAGGATTCTGCAAACAGGGGAAGGGAAAAACAAGCAAAGGAGCTCCTCATCCAGTGCTCCTGCCTCGGGGTGAGTAAGATGGAGCTGAGCCGTGCCTGGCAGCCTCTCCCAGGGCGGCAGCTCCAGCCCTGCCACCAGGAACCCATCCATGGGCAGAGCACTAGCAGCTTCCCCTGAAGGGCTTCCAAAACAATTCCAGCTGAGTGTCGGAGCACGGAATGCTTATTGTCACTTAATTAAAAGAATTTCATTTTAATGCCTTTTGCCCATTTAGAGCAAATTAATGCAAGGTGCTAAGTACTCTTAAATCACACTGCAGCCAAGGCGAGCTAAGGCTGATCAACCATTCACGAGAAGAACCTTTTCTGATTTGATTCTCAGCTGAGATCTTGAAGTGCTCTTCCAAGTGCCTTCGTTGGGATGGGAAGTCGGAGAGGAGCAGAATTGAAGGCTTCCTGTGCCACCAGCACCTGCAGAATGTGGCAGTGCAGCTGCTGCTACCCCAAAAGGCATGGAAGAAAACTTCAGGGCTCTGGGCAGGGACAGCTCCCACTGTCCCAGGCTGCTCCCAGCCCCAATGTCCAGCCTGGCCTTGGGCACTGCCAGGGATCCAGGGGCAGCCACAGCTGCTCTGGGCAGTGCAAGGGTCCCCTCACACTCCCAGGGAACAATTCTTTCCTGAAGGAAAGAATTTCTTCCTAATTTCTGAGCAGTACAACCAAAGTACTCAACAGCAAGGGAAAACCCAAAGCACCCGACCTGCTTTGGAATTCCACCACTGGAAGGTGTTAAGATTAATTCCAAGCCAAGCCACGTTGTAGCTCTGGCTCTCTGTGCAAACACAAGCAGGACCTGCCGTGCACTGCAGCAGGAAATACAAATGCACTCGGATGCTGTCTCCGTGTGCCTCACAGCCTCTGGGAGGGACTGCTGCCAGGAGCCACTGCCTGCTCTGAGCACCACACACAGGGACCAGCCACGGTCCTGTAGCAGCTAATCCCACAGGGAAGGGCCTGGCTGCAGGAGAGGACCCAGTTCCTCCAGTGCCCCATTTGACCTGGCTGCAGGAGGGGACACTTTTCCCACTGTTCCCATTTGACCTGGCTGCAGGAGAAGGTCCTGCTCCCTGGGATCCCCCCTTTAACCTGGCTGAGCACAAACTGGTGCTCCCCGTGGGTCTGTAAGCAGTTCTTGCCTTGCAGACGTGAAAGCCCAAGAGCCTGGCAGGCAGCACGGGGTGGGATTTGCTCCACCTGCAGCCCCTGGAGGTCTCCTGGCTTTCCCTGCTCACCATTTCCTATCTGCTGATGCCACTGGGTGCAGCCCCGAGGGACAGGGATGTGCAAGAGCCGAGGGTGTTCCGTAGGATAAAGGGTGTCAGGGAGGGGCAGCAGCAGAATCAATGAGAACAAGACGTGCCAAAAACGTGTCCCTATGGTGCAAAGCCAGGGTTGGTGGTCTCGAGGTCACCAGACACTAAAGAAGGCAGAATGAAGGACAGAAGTCATCAAATTACTGCAAAAACTGAAGTTAAAATTCACCAGCAGCTATGTGATCACTGTCAAGGAGACTGAATACATCACAAACTTATCACTGAATATATAGAAGCACAAGAGCTTCTTTAAAATCCTAAAATTTAGTATTTTATCATGAAGAACCCTTCCTAATTCCAGAAGGATGCCGAGAGCTTGAAGGACAGAGGCACCAGTTGTTAAAATACTCCTAAAGGCAGTGTGTGCCCTTCCCTTGGGATGGCCCAGCTCTCATCTGGGTAGCTCTGGGTGAGCCTCACCAGGTGCCACTTCCCAGCTGAGCTCTGATCTGGTTCAATATTTCCTTTGTGGCTGCTGCAGCATCATCCCTTTCCTTTGGAGCAGCTCTGCCTTTGATCTCTTCTCCACAGCTTTGCTTTTCATGTGGCAGTTGATATGAGGAGCTCAAATCCCAAGGGGAATACACTCACCAGTCCTCACTGGTGCCTGCCCGAGTGCATCCCACAACTGCAGGCATCCTAAACCATGCTAACTGCCTGGAGCTTGATGCCAGAATGATTTTTTCCCTTTTCTTTCATACCCTTCTTACCTACCATTTTATAGTTTGATGTGTTCTCAGTGCTTTTAGCCCCACACTTGTACCTCCCCAAGGCTGAGAACTCAGCTCAGCCCCACGGCACCGTTAAACCAGGAGAGCAAACATCCTGGGAGCCCCAGACACCAAGGGCCTCTCCAGAACACATTTTGTAAGCTGAAATAAGCCCATCCAAGAAGAAAGTTCCTCAGAACAAAAAGTTCACTCAAGCATCTCATTGAGGAATCTTTAATAGATATGTTAATTTTACAGAGCCTATAATTGTGTGTATTTCAGTGTGAGGTGTGCATGCATTTTCAGAACATTCCACCTGGACCAAGTGCTGTACCCAAAGATCCTGAAATAAACACCGAGGTACAAACTCCTTTTCCCCATAAACTGTGTTTTGGTTTTAATTTTAAGACCAGGGAAAGGCAACAAGCTAAAAGAAATTAAAAGAAATGGGCTTCCCAAACCTCACTGCTGCATGCAATAATTAATGACCATCAGCTAAAACACACCGTGAAGCTGGGGTTCCATGGTTTGTGGTTTAGTTTTTAATTTTTATTTTAAAAGAGAAGTTTGATGTAATTTTTTAAAAAAATTCCCTCTCTCAGTCTTAAGCTGAGGTGCAAGGCTGGTGTTTTCAGCAAGGCAGACTCTACCTGGTTGGTTATTTGCCTTTGAGGAGAAAAAAGGCAAGCTAAGCACGGGCAAAATTCTCTAAAAATTGGGTTTCATGGGCAGGTAAAGAGCAGGCCCCTTGGCTCCACACAGAGTCGCTGAGCTCGGTGTGACCGCGACACCTCCGCTGGGAAGGGGTCAGGGACCTGCCCAAATTCTGCCCCTGCAGGCACAGCTCCTCCTGCCCCAGGTGCCAGGGAACGCTCCCACCTCCCTCTGAAAGCCCCAATCAATACACAAAACGAGGCGCACTTGGTAAACACCGCGATCACATCAATTGCTATTGTATTTGTAATTACGCTCATTCATCAAATGTGCTGCCGGGGCGATCATCATCATCTCAACATATCCATAAAAACCACCCAGGCAGCCCAGGGTGTCCCGAGGTGTGCCCGCAGCCCCCAGCCATGGATCCCCCGCCCTGCGCCCGGAGCTCACCACCACAACCTCCAGGCCAGGATTTGTGGAAAAGAAACTTGTCCTGGAGATATTTAGAGACCTGACTTTCACAAAATATCATCTTGCCGTGCTCGTTAAGCGTCCATAAAAAATAATATCAGGCAAAGCCTTTGAAACTCCCCCACCACCTGTGGTACCAATGGGTAAAGGAGAAAAAAAGAGATGAATGGATGAAAAAGAAAGAAAGATTCAAACCCCTCAATTTTTAAGGTTAATCTGTACTTTTTAAGTACAGATTTTATTCGTGAAACACTGACAACCTGAAACCTTGGTACAGCTGACCAGGCAGAGAGTAGGGAACAGAGGCAGTGCAGCAAAGAATGTGACTTTAACTAAACACACCTCAAAAAAATCACAGGATTCCAGGATCTCTGGGGCTGGAAAATCCCTCCCAGCTCATGGAGTCCCAGCTGTGCCCCATGCCCACCTTGTCCCCAGCCCAGAGCTCTGAGTGCCACCTCCAGGAATTCCTTGGGCACCTCCAGGGATGGACACTCCAACACCTCCCTGGGCAGTTCCAAGGCCTGAGCTCCCTTTCCATGGGGAATTTCCTGCTGCTGTCCACCCTGAGCCTCCCCTGGCCCAGCCTGAGGTTGATGTGGTTTCCCACCCAACCTTCACCTGGAGTCACAGGAAGGTGTGGTAGACATTAACAGCACATTCCATAAACATTTTAGGTGCTAATTGATAGCAATCCACTAAAGAGGGATTGGCAGTGTAATCTCAGCTGTTATGATCGATTTGTGAGTTAAATCTGGGATCGATTCCCCTCCAGACAGAGGGGAGCTGTAGCCTGGGGTGCATTCCAGCACTCCTGAGAGCTCCGAGGTAACCCCTGAGCACCTCTGCACCCTGTGCCCACAGAGCAGCTCACACACTGAGCCATAACAAACCTGAGGCAGTCACACACTCTATTTTGGGCTTCCCAGAATATTAATCACACCTGAGATATAAAATGTGTTTAATTACAGCAAAATGTGACTGTGGATGGGTCGGCTACACATGTAAAAAATTGCAGACACCTTTTTCCCTGGTAGGAACCATTTAGCAGCAGCTCTGAAGGATGAGCTTTGTGTCATGGAGCAGGTTTTCGGTGAGAAATCAAAGGAGATGAAAGGAGGTAATGCCTTAGGGTTTAACTTTTCTCTGTTCCCAGCCCTGCCCTGCCCAGTGTCACTCTGCAGTTCCCTGGAGCTCGTTCAGTGCTGTTCTCTCATGCTCACACACACACAACAAAGCCTCTCCAGCTCTCCAAGGACACCCAGACCCTCCTAGGCCCAACAACTGCAAACCACAAGCTTGGGGACAGGGGGGCAAGCTTGGGCAAATTCCCTCCTTGCCTGGCTCCTGCTTGGGGAATTGATGCTGAGATCCAAGTGGGAAGAACTCGGGAGCTGTCCTTGTCCATGTTGGGATGCACTGAGGCAGGAGCCTCTGGAGCCCAGAGTGTACCTCTGAAGGCCTTTCCAACCAATCCCTCCTTGATTCCTTTATCCCTGTCTGGGCTCTGTTTCCAGGGAGCCATTGAAGGCATCAGAGGAGCCTCAGATGGAGCAGGGGTCAGGGCAGCAGAGACCTCTTTGGCCATGGGTCTGCAGCCCTGGACAGGGCCGGGGGCAGCTCCAGGCACCCCCAGGGTGTGAACAAGTCCCCCAGGTGTCCCAGGCACAGCACCTGGCTGCAGAGGGGCTCCAGCCCCAGGAGCAGCACCGTGGCCTCCCAGGACCTGCTCCCGTGGCTCCAGGGCCTCCCTGTGCTCAGGGCATGCCATGGACAAGGTCACCCTCCCCTCCCTGCTGCCCATTCCCCCTGCACCCCGAGCAGCTTAGGCAGGAGCATCCCCTTCCCACCGACCCCTGTGCCACCCTTCCCCCAGGCCGGGGAGCCCCCAGACCCCAAACCTGCTCAGGGCAGGAGCCCCGGGCACGGCGGGGCTCATCCCAGCTGCCCTGGAGGAGATCAGTCCCCACCCGCAGCCACTGGGGGCTGCGATGTTCATTGCCACCATCCCGCAGGAAAAGGCAGCGCTGCCCCTTCCTCCATCGGAGGAGAGTAGGGAGCTGGAGGGCAGGAAAACATGGACACACAAATGAATCCATGAAATAAATGAATAAATCGCGGCGAGGGCAGGCACGGCCCCGGGAGGGGCAGCGGCGGCGCAGTCCCGGCAGTGCCCGGCAGAGGGCGGCAGAGGCGGGAGCGGGAATGGGAACGGGAATGGGAACGGGAATGGGGATGGAGATGGGAATGGCAATGGGGATGGGAATGGGAATGGGAATG
>VZTN01005243.1:4007-28092 GCA_013400515.1 Erpornis zantholeuca | reverse complement strand
GATGGGAATGGGAATGGGGATAGGGATGGGAATGGGAACAGGGATAGGGATGGGAATGGGAATGGGAATGGGGATAGGGATGGGAATGGGGATGGGAATGGGAACGGGGATGGGAATGGGAATGGGGATAGGGATGGGAATGGGAACAGGGATAGGGATGGGAATGGGAATGGGAATGGGGATAGGGATGGGAAAATGAGATGGGAAAATGGGATGGGAACCTGGGATGGGAGCTTCCAAGCCAAAGCATTTTGTGCCTCTCTGACTCCATGAGCATACAAGCCAGAGCAGCAGCACAGACACAGCTCCTCCTCTGCAGACACCCTGACTGTGTGGGGCACAGCAGGGACACCCTGGCAGGAAGCCCTTGGTCCCTGCTGGGGTCACTGCAGAGCTCACCTGCCTGAGCAGAGCATCCCAGGGCCCTCCTTCGCCACCACCAGCACACTGCTTTGCCTTTAAATAAGGAAATCGAGTCCAAGTTCACAGAAACCCATGAAATTCAGAGGCTTCAGGCTCAAGATTTATGGCTAAACACCTGCAAATTCTTCTGAGACAACACAAGCAGCTGGTCCCAAGACAGCCTGATTGTCTCGTAACAGACAAGCACGGGGTTTGCCACTTCGAGAACACTCAGTTAATGACATCACAAAGACTTCAGAGTAAAGTTTGTAATGGATGCAGATTGTGAGAGGAGGAGATGGGAATAATTAAATACCTGTCATGTCCATCCACCTTAAAACCCCCCAACCCTTGTGCCACAGCCAAATCAGATATGGCCAGGCCTCATGAGCAGTGTTTTAAAACCATTTCAGTTCTTTAATAACCTTTCCACAGCAAAACCCTCCCAGGAAGCACCATCTTGGCAGGGAATGGAGTTCATTAAATACCCATGAGAGAGGAGCTAAAAGGAGCAATGCCAACCTGCTGCCCTGCCACCAGAGCTGCCAGGGTCTCTCCAAGGCAGGTAAAGGTCCCTCACCCTTCTATGCTCCCATCCAAGCATTTCGTCTTGGAAAGAGAAATAACCATAAAGTGAGAAGCCATAAAACCCAAAGAGTTTCCGCAGAGTGTAGGATTTTTAAAAATGTCAAAGAGAAACGCAATAAACACGCGCTGAGGGAAAAGCGTAAGTGGCAAATGATTAAAGTTTGAGGAATTGGTCTGGGGAAATATTCCTCTTAGGTAAGCAGGGAAAATGCAGCCACCCAGGCAGGGGAGAGCAGCCAGGGATGGGGAGAGCGAGGAGGGATCTCCCCTGCTCCAGGAACAGCAGTGCCACTGCCCGGGAGCTGCAGAGTGCTTGGGCATTGGAACCAGAGAGAGGAGCTCACATGGGCAAAGATAAGCTCACTTTGGGCATTTACATGTTTGCTGCCCGTGCAGGGATCCTGGGAGACCCCTGCCCCATGGCACAGCTCCTGGGAGCCCCCCTGCCCCATACGGGGATCCTGGGAACCCCCCTGTCCTGGGCACAGCTCCTGGGAGCCCCCCTGTCCCACACAGGGGTCCTGGGAGCCCCCTCCCCATGGCACAGCTCCTGGGAGCCCCCCTGCCCCACACAGGGGTCCTGGGAGCCCCCTCCCCATGGCACAGCTCCTAGCCAGGGCATTTAAATGCACAGGCAAATCAAACATTCTCGTCCAGGAGCTCAGAGCTCGTCTCTAAATTTGCCTCCTCCAGCTCCCTCCCTCCCCTCAGCTCTGGAAGGACGGACAGAGCCCTCAGGACGGGGACAGACCTGCACAGCTGGGGTGGGCCCCGGGTCCCAAACAGGAGAATTCCCTCTCACCAGGGTTTTTAACACTCTGTGGTTGCCCTCGGCCAACACAAGGGTTCTGCTCAGGGAGAGGAAATCCAGCAGGGGAAGTTTCACTGCAGGGTGGGCATTCCTGGGAAAGCAATTCCTGGATTGCTTCAAAATAAATCTCGAAGCCACCAGGCTCTTGATTTAGTGAAGGGCTCACATCTCTCTGACTGTGCCTCCCGTGCCCCCCTATGCCCGGCAGTATTTCTCCTTAATTGATTACAATCGAATTCCTTCAATTGATCCCACATCCCTCAAAGTCTGCTGGCCTAAAGACTAATCCTTGTGAGCTACTACCTTTCACACAAACCTCAGGTGGGTTTCCAATCTGATCTGATTACCAGACCCTCAATATTCACCAGTTTCCGTCATATTTATCATACTTGCTTCATTTCCTAGGAGAAAGGGTCTGATTCATTAAAAATTATATGCTCCATTTAAGCAGGTTTTCTGCATACTTTACCCGGGAAAAAATGCTGAATGCATTTTTTTCCACATAAAAGTATGTCTTTTTTGTGATTTATCAACCTTTTATGCCCTGCCTATCAGCAGCTGCCTCTCAGCCACGAACCCCAGTGGTACAGAACTCCTGGAAAGGGTGATAACAGGCGTTCCCAGCCCCCAGCTCAGAAACCACAAGGATTTCAGATGGAACAAATGCCACGTGCTTTTACCCTTTATGATATTTTTGTGTTTTCATTCAAGCGCCATCATTCACGGCTCGAACTCCCTGGGATGGTTTAATTCACACTAAATTCCATCTCAGTTTTGAGAGGGTGTTTGTGGGTCAGATGCAATGCAAATATAATGGGGGCTGGGGTGGGTTTTTCTGCAGGAGCAGAGATTTCCCCATTACTGTAATTTCTCTCTCTTTATTACTTTGGAGATTTAAGTGATCATTTGCTGTGAGCCATGCCACAGTTAAGGACGGAAACTTTTAATAACATCCAGGATGGAATTCACTCCTGGGCACAGAGCTCAAACAAGGCTCAGGTCCACCCGAAGCCTTCAGGATGGAGTTTACATAGTCAGGCACCTTTTCACAACCTCTTCATAATTTGACAAATTTCAGAGCTGAGAGGAAAAAGCCTTTTGAGCACTCAGCTCCTGAAACTGCCTCTTCCTTTTGTTTCCTCTTCCATGTGGGGGAAGCTTATGAAGGGGAGTTAGGGGTAAAGGAGGTGGCAGGAGGCTGATGGTCAGAAGGAGTAAGAGAAGGCTGTTTTTCCCAGAATTTCCAGGATCCCTGAGGCTGGAAAAGCCCTCCCAGCCCATGGAGTCCCAGCTGTGCCCCATGCCCACCTTGTCCCCAGCCCAGAGCTCTGAGTGCCACCGCCAGGGATTCCTTGGGCACCTCCAGGGATGGGCACTCCAACCCTCCCTGGGCAGAGAGATTCACCTGCAGCTCAAACCAAAAACCAGGATGTCCCCAGAACTCCCAAGCCCAGACTGTCACACCTTTGTCATGGAAAAGAAAATGCCTCTGATGAAATATCAGGAGGGTGAAATGCAGAGAACAAAGGACAGTGCTAGCAGCACTCTTCACACAAACCTCAGCAGGTATTGCTCAGACAGCACAAGGCTCCTGCTCTGCTGCTAGCTGTCCTTGTGGCAGGGGGGGAGCAAGATGAGTTTTAAGGTCCCTTCAACCCAGGCCAGTCTGGGATTCTGCTGCTCGTGACATTTAGACAGGGCTTCAAACCAAACCTTTCCTTCAACATCACCCAGCACAAGAGTCTGCCTTGAGCTCTTTTAAAGAGAAAAATTGTTTTTTTCCTTCAATTTAAAGTCAGCTTCCCCCAGAAAAACCACCAAAACCAGGCTATTTGCCTGCAGCACCAGGGGCAGTGAGGGATCCCATGAGCACTTCTGTGCTCCCTTGTCTGTTCCCAGCACAGCCCTGGAACCCCACAGGGCTGCCCTGGCAGAGAACAGGCCCTGAGCAGCCTGGGCCAGGGTGGGAGCGGGCACAGGGAGGGATCTCAGCCCCTGTGGGTGCCAGGGAGCCTGGCAGGCAGGAGCAGGCAGTGCCCAGGGAGGGCACAGAGCACTGGGAACGTCTCTGTGGGGGCACACGATGGAGCACACCAGGGATGAACACGAGTTGTCTGTGCAGAACAGGGGCTCAAGCTGTTCTTTAACTCTCAGCTCCCGAGTTCCATTTTGGACTCGGTAATTACACGACACGAGAAGCTGGCAGTTCACACGGAGAACAGATTTAGCTGCTGACAAAACGCTACTGTTCATGAAAGTTCAAGCAGTCAGAGCTGCAGCCATGCTCAGGGCCCTGCTTGCTGTGCTGTGGGCATGGCATGCAGGGGAGCCCAGGGAAGGTGTCCCTGCCACGCCAGGGGTGAGGCCTTGGGTTTAACTTTTATATTTTCCAACCCTGCCCTGCCCAGTGTCACTCTGCAGTTCCCTGGAGCTCGTTCAGTGCTGTTCTCTCATGCTCACACACACACAACAAAGCCTCTCCAGCTCTCCAAGGACACCCAGACCCTCCTAGGCCCAACAACTGCAAACCACAATCTTGGCGACAGGGGGGCAAGCTTGGGCAAATTCCATCCTTGCCTGGCTTCTGCTTGGGGAATTGATGCTGAGATCCAAGTGGGAAGAACTCGGGAGCTGTCCTTGTCCATGTTGGGATGCACTGAGGCAGGAGCCTCTGGAGCCCAGAGTGTACCTCTGAAGGCCTTTCCAACCAATCCCTCCTTGATTCCTTTATTCCTGTCTGGGCTCTGTTTCCAGGGAGCCATTGAAGGCATCAGGGGGAACAGGATGGGCTTTGAGGTCCCTTCCAACCCAGAACACTCTGGGATTCTGCTCCTCGGGCCAGAAAAAGCAAAACACGTCCATGACAAACTGTGCAAAACTTTTCCACTCTATCAAACAAAACTTTAAAAATGAGCAATTTCAATTCCCTGTGGAATAAGCAGAGAAAAGCCACACTGCAGCCCAAGCTCAACTCACCTCTGATTAGTCTGCTCTTAAATCAGAGCTAAACCAAAGCTATCACAGACAAATATTTTCCCTGTTTTGCTGAAACTCACTCACAGCTTCACCTCAAGGTGCCTTTTCGTACTGGCTACAAGGTTTCTTCTATTTTTTTATTATTTATTATCTGACTCACTCTGGGTTTGGGACACCACCCTTCTGACCCCACAGAATCCCAGACTGGGAAATGCCTCAAAGCCCCTCCAGTGCCAGCCCTGCCATGGCAGGGACAGCTCCCACTGTCTCAGGCTGCTCCCAGCCCCAGTGTCCAGCCTGGCCTTGGGCACTGCCAGGACAATTCCCACAGCTGGCCACAGCACCCACTGATGCTACAACCCCAGCCTGCAATCCATGAAGCAGCTCCAGCCACGAGAGCACACAAACTCCTCTGCCATGTGCAGGTGCCACAAGATCCCAGCTCTGCCTGCAGCTACCAGGTGCTTCTGCATTATTTTATAAAAAGTTCCATTTGGTTAAAACTACAAATCAAATTTGCAGAATTTCACTCCTCTCAACTTCCAACACTCCTTTTGTGCATGTTTTCCCCTTATTTTACTGTCCAGACCATTAATGTCCCCATAGGAGTATTTTACAGCTTTGTAAGCACTCCCAGTGTTCCTACAGTTCCCTTTGATCCATTTGCCAAGAACCTCGTGGTGCAAAGCATCTTTATGCTGACACCATTTCAGCCACATCTGCTCTTGGCCTGCATTGCTCTGCACACACATCTTCGTGGCTTTGTGCTTTGCCTTGGACATTTGATATAGAACAGTTGATATCAAACATTCGATTAGCTTTAAATGAAAGATAGAAGCCACTTAAATATTCCCTGTAAGTTTGCCTCCCTCGTGCATGAGGCAGCATCCCTCCCAGCCAGGCCATGGAAGGAGGGTTAAGTTATCCAGGGTTTACTGGGAGAAGCGTCTCCAACAAGGAATAGAGCCCTGGGTGGGAGGAACACGAGGAGATTCAGAGATTAGAAGGCCTAATGGAGTTTGGAGGGGCCACATTCTGAATCTATCAAACCCTGACATTTGAGGGAGCTTTATATTTTCCTTTAAGAGTAGTGCAGACCCCAGTGAATTATATAATGGAATATGTCTCCCCAATGTAATCAAAGTTGACCTAACAGATTTGTCTTTCTGGTGATACAATCTACTGAAAATCTTTAAGGAAATCAGAACTGGATTCTAACAACAAAGAGAAAAATCACTTTTTAAATATAAAACAGGCCTAGAGAAAGCAATTCCTACCAATTAGAAATACTGCAGCCATTGGATCATGGAATGGCTTAGAGTGGGAGACCCTCTGGGACCATTGGACCCTTCCCAGCACTGCCCCTGTCCCCAGGAGCCACATCCACAGGGCTCAGAAATCCCTGAGGGATGGGGCCAGGGCTGGGCAGCTCTTTCCAGGAAGGATCTTCCCCAGAGGCCCTTCCCTCTCCTCCTGTCCCTGTTCCCCAGAGCAGAGCCCAAATTCCCCCTCCTCTCAGGGAGCTGTGGGCAGGGAGGAGGAGATTCCCCTCCCAGGACAGGAAGGGACCAATTCCTGTCACTGCCTCCCTGGGAATCCCTGGGGATGGGACACCCAAAGGCAGACACCACCACGCCTGGAGAGCAGCAGCACTGACCTGGATGTGCCAGGGAAGGCTGAATAAACCCAGTTTAAAACAAAAAAAATTATATTGATTAGGCCTGAGGAAAGGGCTCCTTTCTCAGCCAGAGGAACAAAAAGAAAATGCTTCAGGCTTTCCTTATAAATGCATTTCAAGAAACATTTTTCTACATCTATGGCAAAAGGAATGGCTCTAAATTGGTACAATATTAAATCGATTTTATTAAATCCCTCAATATAAAAACATACAAATGATTCTTCCTCGAATGCTTTAATCACACCCAAAGTGAAGCTTACCTGTTGGTAAAAAAAAAATCTCAATTTTAGGATTGCTGCTAACTGAAGAACATAATGCTGATTGCTACAAAGTTAAGAGCAAGGAGTAAAATCCAAAAAACCCAAATTTCTCTTGCCAAGGAGCTGAGCAGAGGAACTGAATCAGAAGGCAGAGCCACTGCTGGTCCCTGAGCACACACAATAAAACCAGTCAGATTCCATTTGTTAAAACATGTGATTCAATTAATTTTGCCATCTTTACTGAATAATTCACTTGATGAATCAATTCTTCTGGTAAATAAGCACTCCTACATCCCATTGACCTCCGTGGGGGCAAAACTGATTTTCCTCGTGGCACCGATGTCCTTTGGGGCCAAGGTGGCCAGGGTAGGAGGCGAATGCAGAGGAACCACTGCAGAGCCCCTGGTGCTAGTGGACCCCCTGTGCTCAAGGCAGGTGGCCAGGAGAAGGTCCAAGCCAAGCCCAGCAGATGAATAACAAGCCCAGCCCCCAGGAATAAACCCTGGAAGAAGCCCAGGCTCGCTCCAACCAGCACTGGAGACGATGACTCCCTCGGACACTTCTCCCTGCTTTGGTTACCTCCCAAGAGCCCCTCGCCCATCAAACAAGGATGTGGGAACTCTTAAGGACAATTCTTTATTTAGCTGGTTCTATGACTAGTGAAAAATGTTACAACATTTTTAAAAACAAGGCTTTCCAGTAAGCACCACCAATTTCCTTAAAATGTTTGCCGTGGAACCTTTATCTCAGAGAAAAGCTAAACATAAGGACACAGAGACAGAGAGGAGATATTCCTGCATCTATTTGAAGAAATCTCATCCATAAAGAAACAAATTGCCATGGTAATTATCACTCCCTTACTTGCAATTGTAGGAATAACCGTGCATGGGTTATACATATGGACTGCTCTCATCCCGCGTGCGTTAATTCTCCCTGGAAAGAAATGATCTTTTATGGAGCAGAAGTATTAAATGTGTTCTGGCAGCGGGGAGCGCTGGC
Organism: Erpornis zantholeuca; assembly: GCA_013400515.1. Taxonomy (NCBI): domain Eukaryota; kingdom Metazoa; phylum Chordata; class Aves; order Passeriformes; family Timaliidae; genus Erpornis; species Erpornis zantholeuca. The sequence goes on along the minus strand of VZTN01005243.1, from coordinate 20,378 downwards.
TGAGCACAGTGCCCTGCCACAGAGCCAGCCCTGCCTGCAGATGGAAGCGCTCCTGGGGCGCTGCTGGTAGTGCCTTCAATGGCTCCCTGCAAACAGAGCCCAGACAGGGATAAAGGAATCAAGGAGGGATTGGTTGGAAAGGCCTTCAGAGGTACACTCTGGGCTCCAGAGGCTCCTGCCTCAGTGCATCCCAACATGGACAAGGACAGCTCCCGAGTTCTTCCCACTTGGATCTCAGCATCAATTCCCCAAGCAGAAGCCAGGCAAGGATGGAATTTGCCCAAGCTTGCCCCCCTGTCCCCAAGATTGTGGTTTGCAGTTGTTGGGCCTAGGAGGGTCTGGGTGTCCTTGGAGAGCTGGAGAGGCTTTGTTGTGTGTGTGTGAGCATGAGAGAACAGCACTGAACGAGCTCCAGGGAACTGCAGAGTGACACTGGGCAGGGCAGGGCTGGGAACAGAGAAAAGTTCAAACCTAAGGCATCAGCTGTGGCCTCACCCCACACTAAACCCCCAAGAAACACCAGCTCCAGCTCACAGCCAGCCTGAGGTTACCTGGCGTGCTCAGACAGCCCTAGCACAGGCACAGATGGACACCAGGGCACAGCCAGCCCCCACCAGGCTGCCTCCCAACACCCCCAAAGCAGCAGGGGCTGCACCAGGGGCATGGTGGATAACTGAACATCGAGGGGGTGAGCAGGTCTGCCGTGCTTTGGGCAGTGAGGTTTGGCCAAACTGTGCCAGGGCACACACCCTGTAAAACTGAAACTCACATTTGCACTATAAAGCCAGACATGGATTAGTATTTAGTTCCTCTAGTCAGTGCAGAGACTCTGCTCTGAAAGGCCAAGGAGCTCTCCTATTCCTGGTCCAATTAGTCACTGGGAATAAACCACCCAGTTCTGCTGAACAGTGACCAGGGACCTCCAGGGAATCTCTCTGCCCACTCACCTGGTCTTCAAACCCAGCAGGTGAGACACACAGGCAGAGTCCCAGCTGGATGCTCCATCCTTGGCAGTGCCCAAGGCTGGGTAGGACAGGGCTTGGAGCAGCCTGGGACAGTGGAAGGTGTCCCTGCCATAAAAAAACAAACCAACCCACCAAAAACACACACACACACAGGCAAAAACCCCCATAAAAACCCAAAGAACCTCGCTTTTTAATTTCTATCCTTTTCTGCTGAGATAAAGGAGGTGGCCAGGCCGTACATGTGCCAGTCCAAGCAGCACAGGAATATTTCAGCTCTCTGCTCCCACAGCTCCACAAGAATCTCACCCCCACACCCCTGTGCCCCAGCCCTGTCTGGGCACAGAGCCCTCCCTGCCTCCTCAGCCCCAAAACTCAACTCCTCACAAGTATTTTCTGCGATTTGCATTTAACTGCTTTTGACTCATGGATGTTTCCAGCCCCTGCCCTTTGGAAACCTGGAACTGCAATCTCTCATTAGTCAGATTTTTCTGCCTTCTGCAGGGAGCAGCAATTGCTGCTGCAAAATTATTTATGAACAGTGAAAAAAGAGACATTGATTTCACGTATGGCATCAAAAGGAGGATTTTTGTCAGCAGTGCTGCTAACAGGTACAGGGCTGGAGAGCAGTGCTGCACCTGCAGCAGGAGTGGGGTGGGGATCTTTTATTGATCAGCCCTGACTGCTCCCCATGTGCAAGGAGCAGAGAAACTGGAACTATCCTACACTGTGCACTCATCCTGCCTTTTGCTCCCGATACTCATACATGTGTGAGGGAAACACTAACTTTTTTTAGAGTTTTTTTTTCTTCGGATTTTTGGCCTCAAGTTTACATTAAAAAAAAGAGTCTCCTATTCCTATTAATAAATGCAATTAAACTGCAAGCTAGAATGTTAATTCTGGCTCTTAGTGCTTCCAAATATGGGGTTTTTTTCTCTAAAACCAGCTAGAGGATGAGGTTCTGTCCTCCTGGAGCAGGTGTCTGCAGTCCCACAGATTCCACCACCCGTGTCCTTTATCCTCACCTCCCTCCCGAGCGGAGCCGCTCTTGGAGACCAAACAGATAAATTCTCGTTAGCGGCGAGGCTAATTGCATTTCCGATGGGAGTCGCGAAGGTTCGGGGCAGGAGGGAGCAGGGACGGGCAGGAGGGAGCAGGGACGGGGCAGGAGGGAGCAGGGACGGGCAGGAGGGAGCAGGGACGGGCAGGAGGGAGCAGGGACGGGGCAGGAGGGAGCAGGGACGGGGCAGGGATGCGCTCCTGGCTCCCGAGCCCTCCTCCCTCTGTGCGCAGAGCCGCTCCGGGCTCCGCGGGCTCCGCGCTCCTCGGGGCACGGCTCGGAACTGTTTGTAAAGCTGCTCACGGGCCCCGAGGAGGCAGGCTGGGATGCGATCCGGTGTGACAGGTAAAGGGCACGGCGAAGGCTCCGTGAGCTCCCTGCTAGCGGGAATGTGGAGCACCCTTTCCGTGCCGGGCACCGCTGCCCTGCGCTCCCGAGAGGGAAGTCAGCCCTTCGTGGTGGGGTAAAGCACCACCCTGCCCTTCCTGGGCTCTCCTCCTCGCTGGTGCCAGGAACGGAAAACCGGGGAGCAGGGAGAGCCTCTGATTCCCTTTTGCAGGGGAAATAATGCACTTTAAAACAAACCTCTCTGCATAAAAACCCGAACACTTCATAGCAACTACAGCAAAGCCTAAAAACACGTGGGCATTTTAAAAAAATCCTTCTGTTTCTTCACTGACACAGTCGGGAGGAAAAGTTAGCATTCTCATGAACCACAAGTGTAATTATGTGTGAAACTTCGGGGTGCCTCAATGGCAGAGGGCTCTGTGTGCCACAGAATGGTTTGGGAGGGACCATAAAGCTCTTCTGGCTCCAAAGGCTTGGCCTGGGCAGGGACACCTCCCCCAGAGCAGGTGCATCTCCTCCTGGCCACAGGCACCGACAGCCCCTGCTCGCTTCTGAAAGAAAAGGTTTCGCCACCTTGCTTTAAAAGTTGCATTTTGATCTCTGCAATGGGCTTGGTACTCAATACAACTCTCAGAAAACACCACGAGGCTGCTCCCTGCCAGACAATGCCACTGGGCTCAGCAGGGCTCCGGCAGCCACACTCCCAGGAGGAGGAATGCTGTAAATAGTATGTTACAGGCATCTATTTCGGGATGCACGAGGTTAGAAAGTACAAAAAACTATGGCTGCAATAATTCCTACTTCTCCAATTCCATCTAAAAACCCCAGAACTCGCTCGGCCTTTGCAGGGCTCGTGTCTGTGTTCCAATTTTTCCCACATATTTGATGACGACTGTTCTTACCAGCGGAGCGGCCAGGCTCCCTCACAGCGATTACACGAGGAATTAATTATGGGAAAAGCAGATGAGAGCGGCACCGAAAATAACTCCAGGTCAAATTTATGCCGTGTGTTCACTTTACGTAATCAAACTGGGTTCAGAGTTGAACCATACCCCAAAAAGAACCTTCCAGAAGCCCCCAGCCATTCCTTCAGGGTCCCCTGGCTGGCCAGGAGGCTCCAGTGGGTCTGCTCATGATCCCACCAGTGAAGGAGTTCAAGGGGCAGAGGAAGTTTTTCAAACCTGGAGAATTGCACTTTGTCCTGGAAGAAAGCTTTTATTCATTTTTAATTAGAGCTTTCCAAGTCAACAAAGCCTATCCCCCCTTAATTGCAGCCTTTTAAATCGAGGTGCTCTTCCCACTCCAGCTCCCATTTTCCCAAGTGTTTCCCAAAGTGTGGGGTGACTCCCTTGCTATCCCCAGGCAGGAGATGCTGCTGAGCACAGCCCCAGTGCTGTTCCCGGGTTCTCCTGACAGAACAAACCTCACAGGCTGCATTTTACAGCAGCTCATAGAAATGACAGATGGAAAGACATTTCATTTACCCCTCTCAAACAAGGACCACTTCTCCAGGCCTCCTCAAGCAGCGAGAGGAGCCCAGAGCCTGCTGGAGCTGACAGGGTCAGACTCTGTGGCCAGGTGTCCCTCACACCCCCAGCCTTATCCAAACACCTCAGCACCCTCAGAAGGGAGGCAAGGGCTGAGGGACATGGCAGGAGCTGCAGGCAGATCCTGTGATACTTCCAACAGCCACGTGAAAAATAACAAGTCAAAAATAGGGAATTCACCTGTTGGAGCAAGTCCAGAGGAAACCATGGAGCTGCTCCCAGGGCTGGAGCCCCTCTGGAGCCAGGCGGGGAGAGCTCAGAGCTCCTTGCAGGGCCTGAAGGGCTCCAGGAGAGCTGGAGAGGGACTGGGGCCAAGGGATGGAGGAACAGGACACAGGGAATGGATCCCAGTGCCAGAGGGCAGGGATGGGTGGGAGATTGGGATGGAATTCCCAGAGCAGCTGTGGCTGCCCCTGGATCCCTGGCAGTGCCCAAGGCCAGGCTGGACATTGGGGCTGGGAGCAGCCTGGGACAGTGGAAGTGTCCCTGCCCACAGAACTGGATGGGCTGTGGGCTCCTTCCAGCCCAAGCCATTCTGGGAGTGTGTGGGAGAGAAGCAGATCAGAAACCTCCCCATGTCCTGAGCTCCAAACCCCTGGAACAGAGGGCAGGGAACAGTCAGTGCCTGTCCAGAGGGCCCCCAGAGCCCCCAGCCTGGCACATCCCTCCTGCCCTGCCCTGGGGAGAGGGGACTGAGCTCCTCTGGGTCAGCTCATCGAGGCTGGGCTCAGCAGGCTCAGCCTCTGTGTGGTTTCCCTTGTCTTTCAGGGTTATGTTTTTTAATTGAGTCTCCTTTTGAGTTTGGTTGTGCCCAAATCCAGGGGCACTCAGAGCTCAGCTCGACACCAAAGGCAGACATTTACTGCTGACACTCATGTTGATGAGGACTTTCTCCTTGCACTGCTTTCTTTTCCATAAAACAGTTGGTCTTTTGCACTGCTCTAACTCAGGAAAGTTTAAGGGCTTTTTTAGAGATACTCGGTGGATTTTGTGTTTCCCCACACTCCACTCTCCGGTGGGAATCTCTACTTTTTCCTTTGGAAATCAGGCACATCTAGAGGCAAGGCAGAGAAACACCACATGGTAAACTTTAAATACAGATGTGCTCTCCCAACACCCAAAATTAAGCCATTGTTATTACACCATTCAAGGAATCCAATGGCTCCTAACCATAATTTAGCTAAGATCAAGTGTAAAATCTGTTTATTAATACCCGATACATCCTCTATCCTGGAGATTATATCCTGCCTTTGCAGGGCATTGACTCCATAATCTAACAGGTCTTTTCCATCTCTGACTTCTATTAGCCTATGAATTATAACAAAAGGACCATTAGGCAAACCATAATTGTGGAAACAGCCTCTGACACATGAGACTAACTCCTGACATGGCAGGGAAAACTAAAATTAAAACACAGGCAGAATTGAAAGGAAAGCATTCCCTTTATCCAAGTGTTATCTTGCTCTATTAAAATCAGGAAACAAAACTCGATAAGTCTCAGAAAAGGCATTTTTCCCTCCCCATCTCTTTGGAGAAAAGACCTTGTTTGGGCAGCACAGCAGGTGCTGGTTTGTCCCTGCAGGAGGGATGGGGCTGGGGGTTATTTGGGATATTCTCCTTATCTGCTGCCTCTGCCCTACCCAACTTGTCCTGCGCCCCAGAGCCACTTCTGCCAAGAAAAGTCACATCTTCCGACGAGCTTCACCTGGGGAAGCGTAAAACAACAAAGCAACCCAAAAGGAAAGGCAGAAAGCATCCATCCGAGGCTGCCTGGAAAGGGGCTGGGAAGCGCAGCCATCCTCCAGCAGCTCTGGCTAGCACACATCCCTGCAAAGGTCAGCGGCTCTGCAAACACCTCAGAGGGAAAGAGGAGCTCGCAGATGGAGTCACACGCTGCAGCACACGCTCAGGGAATGCCAAGGGTGCCAGGGGAGCGGCCAGGAGCCACCCTCCCTGCTCCAGGGGCTGCCCCAGCTCGCCCTGGCACTGGCCAGGAGGGCTGCCAGCACGGAGGGGCTGTTCCTCACCGCAGCACTGCCATCCCAGCACCACAGCTCAGCTCTGCCTGCAGCCATGCCACCCTCCTGGGCATGGCAGGGACCTGGTGCCCGCTGACCAAAGGCCCAGGGTCCGCCCTGGGCTGTGAGCAGCTGGGAATGCCAGCACTGCTCCCTCGCGCTGAGGCCTCAGGGCTCTGGGTGTCCATGCTGCTCCCCAGCCCCAGAGGCTCAGTGGGGCCCCAAGGCAAGGGACAGCCCCACGGGGTCCCCTCGCTCCCAGCCCAGCAGATGTCACCCCCCCTCTGCTCAGGGCAGGGCTCCGAGGAGCAGCTTTGGGACCAGCAGAGCACCCCGGCACTGGAGTGAGCCATTCCCGACAGAAACCACAGCTTTCAGCTCTCCGTAACATTTCTCCAGCTTAATTAAGAAATACTTTTCACATGGCCAACTGCTCCTTTTTTCCATTACTTCCAACACGACTGTTTATGCAAAACACGCTCATTAAGGACAGCTCTGCAGCATCCTCTCCACGCCGCGATCTGCGAAGGAAGAGCGCGGGACAATTCCTTACCTCTGCACATCCTCCTGCTTCCCAGCAGCCGGGCTGGAGGAGCTGAGGCTGGAGCCAAGCCCATGGATCCATGTGCTGCAGCAGGCTCTCGCACAGCTGTGCTCTGCACCATGGAGCAGACTTAGAGCACATCTGCTCGCCGCTCCCAGCCCTCCGCGGGCTGCCAATTGTGCCTCGCCGTGCCAAACCGGGTGGCAGAGAGGGCTGATTATTATTTATGGAGCAGAGGGATATCCAGTAGGGATTAGGAGGACTCTCAAGATCACTTCTGTTTGCAACTTGAGCGGGGTTTGAAAACGGGGCTTCTCAAATGGCAGCGAGCACAATTAGACATCTCTGCCACAGCGCGCTTGGAGCCACATTAACGCTTTCATTTAAAAATCACTTTTCCAAGAGGTTTAGGAGTTGGCTGCAAGTGCTCTCCATGAGCTGAGAGTGGCCACACCTGAATTGTTTTTCCCATTAAAATCAGATCCTGAGGAATATCCGTGCAAAGAGCCTGTTGGCCAAACAGAATCCATGGAAAAGCACACGGCAAAGCCCACTCGAGTTCAACAGGGCAGTGCCACATGGACACCCTTGGACATGGACACCCTTGCTGCCATGGTACTTCAGAGCCTCTGGCTCCAGCAAACAGGCAGGAGCAGCACAGGAAAGGATCCTGCACGGGCAGGAGGGACAGTGGGAGCTCCCCATGAGAGCAAACATTGCCTCTCTGCCAAACACGAGCACCCCAGACCTGCCCAGCCCTGGTGCCACAGGCTCTGCACTGCTCCCAGTCACCTCCTCCCCTCAGAGCACATCCCCACTTCTCATTTTGCACCATCAGTAAGGCTGGAAAAGACTGTCAGGGTTGGAAAAGTGCCCCCAGCCTGCCCCTTTTTAATTCCTTTTTCAAGCAGGGTTTGGTGGGACACTGCCTCAGAATTCCCAGCAGGTTCCCACCTGCATTCCCAGCTCCCAGCTGTAACCAGCTGGGGGCAGGGGCTGCCATGAGATGCCATCTTCTGCACCAAAAGAAGCAACTCCTGGTTTGTTTTTCCTTTTTCCTACAGAAAGATCTCCCCAGCATTAATCCCTATTAAATATTGGCTTAACCTAGGAAGGACCTGGGGCCAGAGGCATAAAACCAAGATTCCTTCCTGGAAGCACAGACTCCAGCACAAACACATGGGAATGTTCTCGAGGCTTCTACATCCTCTGATCCCTACAGAAATTAAACCTGCTCCAGCTTTCCATGGCACAGGCATTCCTGGGATTGCAGTACTGAGGGTTTCCCTTCAGCCCCTGGTTCCCTGAGCCTGCGACTTTCTGCCCTAAGATGTCTCCAAAGGCAGGGAGCAGAGGTTTGGATCTCATTTTAGCACCACCTCACTAACAGCAGGAACTTTTTCCTGGTAACTTTGATGTTAAATCATATTTTGTTTGCAAATCTGTTAAAAATACAACTCTAAGTCAAATGTATTTTAGGGAATATGCATTTTCTCATCATGGCCCTGCTGCTCACCTGTAGATGAGGAAAGCATTGTGAGCACATGAAATGTATTTGTTGGCATCTGGAAATGCAATGAAATAAAAATGTAACAATTCTTTCAGTTCTGTAAATTTAATCTTCAGGAATTAGCACAAAGAATCATTTTTACAGAGGCTTTCAGGGGAAAAGACATCAGTTTATGGCTTGAAATTAATTTGTAATAGGCCCAACCGTGTTTTATTGTCCTTTGTGCTCTCTGTTACACAGGAGAAAATTCATTATATAAATATCATTAATATATGAATTAGGGACGCTATTCTTTGGGACCCTCAATCATCTACAGTTTATAAACACTTTTATAAAATGTTGTGATGCTGTGCTGGCCAGCCCTGAGTTTCAGCAGTTTCTTGATGCCATCATACACTCACATCCCTAAGGCTGCAAAATTCATGACCAGATACTGAAAGTCACATCACTCAAAAATCGTGTCCATTCTCTTCAGACACATTGAGGAAAATACCCAATTTCACAGCAGAACAGGAAAAAGCATAGGATGAGAGTCCTACGGCAGCTTTAGAGAAATTATGTGTTCTGAAAATATGAGAGTCCTGAACCTTCCCTAGGTACCTGCAGAGACAAACCCCAAACACCCTGAGAGTCCTGAACCTTCCCCAAGTACCTGCAGAGACAAACCCCAAACCCCCCGAGTGCAGGAGCAGCCAGTCCTGATTCCACAGACCCAGCAGATTCCTGCTCTTCCACTCTTGTGTTTGCCCTTTCTAACAAAAGCAGAGGAAAATTGTCAAAACTGAGGATCCCAAACCTCTTGAATGGCTCTGAAAGACAATTACCCAAGGGCAACAAGGGCACAGCTCCTGCAGAAAGGACTTTTAGAACCAGGGAATCACCAAATCCCCACTGGTTTGGGTTGGAAAGGACCTTATCCCATTCCACCATCCCAGGTTGCCCCAGGCCTTGTCCAACCCAGCCTGGAACAGTTCCAGGGATGGGGCAGCCACGGCTGCTCTGCAGACTGGCAGGGAGTGAGTGGAGATAAAACCAGGAGAAATATTTGGGACTAAAGGATGTCAGCCCGTGCAAACCCCGGACAGCCTGGAAGGGAGCACGGCGTGGAAGCAGTGCTGCAGGAACGCCGTGTGTGTGCTCGGGAGGAGCAGTGCCCGTGCCCTGCAGAGCAGTGCCCGTGTCCCCTGGCCAGCACAGGGAGCCACGCTGGCCACACGGGTGGCTTGGCCAGGACCTTTCTGGGCAGCTCTGTCCCGCCTGCCCCAGCCGTGGCACTGCTCTCTGCCCAGCCAGAGCCCAGAGCCAGCACAGCCAGGTGGAAGCGAAGGTCGTGCTTTTGATGTGAGCAGCAAACCCACCCTCCCGTGACGGTGGCTGTGCTCCCACGCCGTGACCCCAGCCCATCCCTGGCTGCCGGCGACATTCCCTCCCCAGAGCCGGAACATTTCCAGAGGGGCTGGCGGCGCCCGCTGCTCCTCCCGCAGCTCAGCTCCGCATCCTTGGCCTTTTAAGTTTAGCTCCAGAGCTTGTCGCTTCCCTTTATCTCTCCGTGAAGCAGCTGGAGGGGCTCTGGGGCTCAGGTAGGTCCCTTCCCTGCTCCCGGAGCCCAGGCAGCGCCGCGGGTCCGCTCTGTCCCCCACACACCCCTGGCCCTGCACCCCCGGACCCACAGCCATGCCACAGGTGGCTCAGGAGGATGGGAGCACACGGAAAAGACATTTTGCTCTTTGTTTTATGCTGTCACAGCTCCGTGGCGTTGTCTGCAGCTCTGGCTGGGGTGCTGCAGCTCACCGTGTCATTTGTACGGAACATTAAAATGGTACAATAATTAAAACTTTGGATTCTTCTTTGTAGCAAACCAAATTAGTCAAGAAAAATGAGCTAAGCAATGCAATTTAGTGTTTATTAACACATGCAAGTCCCTGTGCCTTCAGTAAGATGCCCAACAAGCATTAAAATCCGGGTTTGCCGGCGCTGTAGAACAGATCCATCCATTAAAGCCATTAATTCAGCCAGAGCATCAGCTCAGCACACACAGCAAGAGCCAAAACCCACCCCACTGACCTCCACAGCTGCAGGCAGGGGCACCAGGCTCCAGCCCCCCAAGGGGGTTACACAGAAAGGCTGAGTGGCCACACACAAAACTTGATCAAACATCACTTCTCCTAAGCAGGAACATTCATCTGAATTAAACTCTTCCACCTCAGGGAAGCAGCTCAGTTGTAAATGAGGGAGGAAAGGCTGAAGTGACCAAAACACCTGAGTTTCACTACAGAAATTCTCATCTTAGTGACGGTCCCAAAATTCCAAATGAGATTTGGTTTCTTACAGAAAACTATAAAGATTTGAATAAAACTTAGAAATTCCCTGAGCAGGCAAGAGGCCTGTTCTGTGAGATGTGTTGTTTACTGGAACAGTTCCAGGGATTTCTGGTCCAAGAGCAGATTTCTCCCCAGTCCCTCAGCCTGGCACCTTCCCTGCGGTGCAGCAAGCACAGCACCAGGAGCTCGAGGCACCCCAAACCTCCTCCCTGGCTCCAGCAGGGCTGCCCTGCTCGTGTTCTAACAAACCAAACACATTCCTGTTCCCTGGCATCCCTCGTGGATCTGCAGGCCGGACAGGCTGCTGTGGAGGGAGAGCACAAATCACCTGTTTTGTCTAACCGAGCTCTCCTGGCCATCCTTGCACTCCATTAAAATGCAATAATCCCATTAAAATACAATAATGCCACTATTTTGGTAGACACACGCTCTGAAATAAAATAAATTTAAAAACCAACCAACCAAACTCACAAAGTGTGAGCTTCCCTGCACATCCACCCTCGTGCCTCCAACCCACACTGCCAGAGAAGGAAACTCTTACTGCTAGAACAGGGGAGCAGAGACAGGAGGAAATCAGGAAAACAGAGAAAGCACACCACACAGAAAATGTCAAATATGTCAAAACATTCATGAATACCAACATCTCCCTGTGCACCATCCCCAGCTGCAGAGGTTACTTAGGGCTAACGTTTCAGCAAGTGCAGATTATGCAGCGCGGGCTTTACTTATACATGAAAAATCAGCTACAGGTACATCCGAGGTGCTTTTTGCATGCAGCCAGTCCGGGGATTTCTCCCACTAGAGAAAAGCCAGGAGGGTAAAAATCACATAAAACACGAATTTCCCAGCTCTGACCACCCCAGATGTGAGTCCCTGCTGGCCGCTCGCTGTGTGACACACACGGTGAGGATAATTAGGGAGAGGAGTGGAAGTCACTGCTGCCGATTGCATTCCCGAGCCTCCAAAGCTCCCGCACGGGCTCCTGCCCGCAGCAATTCATCTCCGGGGAAGGTGGATTGGGAACAGGGAGCGACACCTCCTCTTCCCCCAGACACCACCTGGGAATTCTGTCAGCCCAGTCTGGTGGCACTCGGAGCCCAACACACCCAGGACAGCACCACATCGTCCAGGCCCTCCGAAAAACGCAGCTGAAATTAATGTCACCAGTGGAACACCTGACCTGAATTCACCCCCAGTTTGTTCGTCAGGTTTGGAAATCTTGGCATATTTGGGAAAATTGTGCCTTGGTGTAACCTCCTCACCATCCACAGCAGGAGGGGAAAGGGCCCCAGCTCTGGAGCCTCACTGGAGCCCCTCCTGCTTGGGCTTCACTGGGAACACCAGTGTGACTTCCAGACAAAGCAAACAGACTCCATTCTTACACCTCGGTGCATCAGAGGAGTAACTCCACAGAAAACAGTGCGGCTGGATGGGCAAAACAAAAAGCTGGGCTCAAATCAGCCCAGTGGGTTCGTAAGGAACTACAGACCCTGAGATTCCCAGGGAACAAACCAGGACAGGTCTGGCTGCTCCTCACGCGAGCCCAGCACAACGAGCAGTAACAAATTCCAGCAGCAGCAGCACAGAGCTAAAATAATTAAGATAGCTATTGATCTGGAATATTGCAAGCCTAGAGAAATGCAATCTTTTAATAAATCCTCCCATTGATACCACCAGTTAAAAATTATTCCTTCAGCTCCGTATTCTGCATTGAGCTCGCACTCCAAACATTCTCCTGAATGTCTCTATAGAGTGCTCAGCGTTTGTTCCTCGCTTTCCTGCTGGAAGAGCCTGCAGCCCACGGTAATCAGGAGCCCAGGGAGCGCAGAGGCTCTGGCAGCTCTCCCCTCTCTAGCCGGCCCTAAATCAGCCCCCGAGCCCCCGGCAGCCCTCCCCGCGGCGTTCCCTGCCCCAGCCCACCTCGGTGCCCGTGTCCGGGCGGGCAGCTCCCTCCAGCCTTCGCTCCGTGCTCGGCTCCTCCGCACGCCCACCCAGCGAGCCACGGCCGGGGAGCTGCGGGAAACTGCGGGAAGGGGAAGGGACAGGGAGGGCAGCAGGGGAGAATGGTGCGGAATGGCAGCACGGAGTGGATAAATCCTGCTTTCCCCAGGTGCAGAGGGTTAAACCTGTTAGAAAAGTTACTGCAAAAGACGCTGAGGAAAGTGGAGGCAGCTGATTTCTGGGAGGAATAGGGAGCAGCTGGGGGATATTTAGAGGGGGATCGAGTTGTTAAATTCTTTCTATAAACAGGTTTTTATTTTTCTTTGCCTTTTAAGCCCTTCTATAGCATAGACCTTTACACTTTCATATCTGTTTACACACGTTTAGGGAATGTCTATATTCTCTCTCTATATTGTGGGGATATCTGCATTCCAGATGCACTGTTTAGGCTAAGGTCACAACGACTCCAGCCCCGTGCCCGTGGCGATCCCCAGGTGAAGTCCCCGCTCAGGATGAATTAGGCAGCACCTGCCTCTGCCCCAGCCCCGCTCCGTGCCCCCCACAACACCCGCCCGCCGCGGCACCGACTTTTATTCCTTCTTACAACTCTTTATTTCAGGAATTTTTCGCCTGACCGAGCCGCAAAGCCTCTTCCCCGGCAAACCGGGTGCTCGGGGCTTGCCCGCACCGGGGGCTGCAGAGCCGCGGATCGCAGCCCCCCGGCACCCCCGGGATGGGGACGCGGCACCGGGTGGGGATGCAGCTCCTGGATGGGGACGCTGCACCGGGATGCTCCCGCCAGCCGCGGGGAGAGGCTGCCCCTCTCCCGTGTCCGTGGGGTTTTGGGAACCGCGGGACGCCTGGCAGAGAGGAGTAAAAGCGATCCCGGGAGTGGCCTCCCCCACCCTCCCGCGGGCATTATTTTGTCTCCCCGAGGCGAGAGGCTGAAGTTCCGTTCTCCCCGGACCAACCAGCGGAGTTTGGGTTCCTCCTTCCTCTCCACACGCGGGACCCCCGTGAGCGCATCCCGGTCCGCGTGGGCGCCGGGACCCGCGGGGCTCCGAGGAGCGCCCCCGACCCAAAGCTTTGCAGGAGCCCCCGGCTTTGGGGGGCAGATCTCCCGGACCCCCGCTTTGCTCCGCGCTGCCCGCCTGGCCCCCGAACCCCTCCGCCGCCGCGGGGGCGAGTTTGGGAATGAAACTCCTGCATTAAAGGTGTTTTCCTGAGGAATTACCCCCCCGGCGAAGGGGTGCGCCTGAGCAAACGCCGGCGCGGGAGGAGGGAGGGAGAGAGGGATGTCGCAGGATGCGGGGTCGGGATGCGGAGGGGACCGAGCGTGGTAAAACCCGGGAAAGGACCAACCTCCGAGCCGCGGCTTTTCCTCCTCTTCTTCCCGCGGAGCCGGCGGCACCGAACGGGAGCGGCCCCGTCCATCGCCGCTCCGGCATCGCCGCACGGGCAGAGGCTTTTGTCCCCTGGGTGCCGCGCAGGCTGGCGGAGGAGCTTCGCACTTCGGCAGAAAGGAGACGAAATTCGATTCGTTTACAGGTTTTATTGTTGTAAACATTAAAATTGTCTTTCTCAAAGAAAGAGTTCTCGGGAGAAAAAAATAATAATAATAATAATAATCCGCGTTTCTAACTGTCGTACACCATATTAAAAAAAGGCAGCGACTTTCCCGTGTGCCAAACCGGGGTATACAAAGAAAAATACTGCAGAATATGGCAATATTAAAAATATTACTCGAACATAAAATAATATATTAACCGACAATTTTTAGACATAAAAAAACAAACGGAACAAAACAAACGAAAAATTCAAAGTGCTCAGTAATTTCCAGGGAGTTATGTATAGTATAAGCACTCTGGAAACAGTCAAAAGCTGCTGCATGCAAGATCTGTTTAGCTTTAGACAACAAAATAATCAAGATATAAACTTCTTCTTTAATCAACATCAACAGTACATACAACACTTACAAACAAGGGGTGTCGGGCGGTGTTTACAAACACTATGTGTCCCTTTGGGGGGGGATTCCGGGGGGTAACACTTGTGCCCACCTATTTTACAATTGAGAAAATGTTTGAAGCTTAGATAACTACCAGTCTTTATAAAAGCTACCAGACTACATAGTGTCTGAAATACTATTTATAGAATATAGACATTACTGAAATAGCAAGTGCCTATAACATTGTCACCCTGGAATCGTCATGCTTCCCTGGTATGGACAGATTGGGTTTTCTTTTTTTTGTTTTAATTCTCCCTTTTTTTTTTTTTAAATTATGTTTTTTTCCGAACACATTTAGCTTTCATTTGTAATTTTTTTTTTTTTTTTTTAGGATTGTTTTCCATGTTTCATCATAAATAGGCACAGAATAATTTTTTAAAAAGCCGAACTGCATCTGATAAATTTACAAGCCTTTGCCTTCGTTAATGCCACGCCACCCACGCAAGGTTTGGGGTTTGGGTATATTACAGCTTTCTTTTACAGCAGAAAACTTTAGTCTTTAGGAGGGTGAGACTTGTGGGTCACCTCAGCCGTGAGTCTGAGCCGCGTGCCCGGCGTCGCCACGCAGGCTTGTCTTTCGAACCAGAAGTCCTCAATAATAAATTCATTTAGAAGCCGATAATAAAAAGTTTATACCATGGTATTTGTGTAGTCCATGAGCTGCATCCGTGATGCCCCAGAGCCAAAATGCCCATCGCGTTCTGCCTGCAGGAGTTTGCAGCGCTGGCTGGGTGGGAGCTGGCACCCAGGGGTGCTGCTCCGGGCCCAGACCAGCTCCCCTTCAGGCAGGTGGAGCTTCTCCTCGGGTCAGTGGAAGCGCACGGGAAGAGTCTTAAAAAGGTAAAGTGTCCAGAAAAAGTTTGTCAATTATTGCTGGCGGTGGCACCAAATCTTCCAGTTTCAGGTAGAAAATGCGCTGCAGCCCCTGTGTGCAAAGCGTGCGGAGTTCGGGGAGCTTCCCCAAGAGTTTGGACAAATAGTTGGGGCGATTCAGCCCCCCGTTATTGAAAGTCACATGGTCTTTGAGACAATTTACAATCTTGTTCTGAAGCTCTTCCACCCTCTTGGGTTCCTTAAGCCCGTGCCTCTCTGCAAAGAGAAGGGTGCGGGACATTAGGGATCTGACAGGGAGAAGGGCAGGCAGGGGAGCAGGAGCGGGGCTGGGCGGGAAGGGGGGACACTGACCTGTCACCATGGCCAGGGCAGCGATGCAAGAGAAGGCAGAGATATCGATGTTCATGTTTTGCAAGTTGGAGGAAAATTCCACAATGGAATCGATCCACTCCCCGAAGCCACGGACGCACTGCAACCGGTGCAGGACCACCCCGTTGCAGAAAATCAGCTTCCCCTCCACGGGGTTGGACCTGGAAGGAAGGGGACAACCCCAGAATGAACTGATGGATGAATGAGAGAGGGAGGAAAATTAGATAGAAAGAGAAAAAGGAGGAAAAGAAAGAGAAAGACAAAACATAAGAGAAAAGAAAGAGAGAATGAGTGAAAGGAAGAAAGCAAGAAAGACAGGGAAGGAGAGAAGGATAAAATAGAGAAGAGAGAATGAAAGAGAAAAAAGAACAGGAGAGAACAGGAAAGAAATAAAAAAATAATAAGAAAGGAGATGGTGGGGGAGAAAAGCTAAACAACTAATTACTTGAGGAGCAATAAATGAAGGATTTAAGAGGCGCATAATTACCGAGGAATTAATAAAATGCAGATCAGTGGACCTTGAAAGGGTCTGATTCCCCGCCCGCCCCACGCTCCCCGACCCCCGCTCACCTGTACGCCAGCCGCAGCACGAACAGCTCCAGGAAGGCAGACTCGAAGAGCAGGTCCTGGTCCGTTTTGGGGAGGTCAGTGAAGCCGGGGATTTTTTCCGCCCACCCTCGGATGATCTCCATGGAGCCGGTCAGGAGATCGTAGAACTGCTGGATGTGCTGGGTGTCGTCACCGCTCAGCTGGTAGTCGGGGTTAGCCTGGAACTGGAAATTCATTTTAAAAAGCACTTAATGAGGTTCTCTAAAGTCTATAACCCGTGAAATTGCTCACCCCGTCCCTGGCCGGGGAGCGGGCTGGGATAACAATTAAAGCTCTCTCTGACCGGTGAGGAAATTAGATGTT
>VZTN01005241.1:0-17126 GCA_013400515.1 Erpornis zantholeuca | reverse complement strand
GCAGCCTGCAGCAGAGACCCCGTGCTCTGATTTATTTTTCTCGCATCTAGATCTTCCTTCCATTTCAACAAGGTTTTATTTATAACTATCTCTTCTAATTAGAAGGCAAACTTCCTGATCTCTTGACCTATTGCACAATATGATTTTAATTAGTTCACACTGACATGCAAGGCCTGGAGTTTAAGTATTGCTTTGCCTGAACAAACCTATTTGCCCAATGAAATCCCTTACATAAACATCCCAACAAAAGATTTTTTAAAACATTCTTTTTTAAATTACTATACAAAATTCAGTGGGATAGTGAAATGTTTCAAAAAGTGATGTTCATGACCTTCTGAAAGATAATTTTCTCTATTGAACTACACTTCTTCCATATTTTTTAAAAAATAAATAGGATTTTTTTTAAATTGAGTACCAATATATTGCTCCTTCTCCATTAATGCCTTATATGCACATCAGCACAGATACAGATATTACTGGAGTATTTGAACAGCTTTTTTTATCAGAGAATTCTATGTACTTTGTAAAGGAGATGGACAACAAACAAGAAAACACAGTGAGGGAAACTCAGGGTAAAATGATGGGTAGTATTTCCAGTACTGTTTGGACCCTCCCTGTAGCTCCAGAAAGTCCCAGATCTCCTGTCTCCCCTTCACTCATGTCACACTCAGTTCTTCCACACCTCCAACCTGGACTTTTATGAGTTGCTGGCCAGGTAAAAGTCACATGTGCTATAGTGAATCTGAAATATAGCCAGCCACATGATTCCAACAAACTACATAATGGTAGAGTCTCCCTGGATTTCCACAGCTTAAGAGAGGCTTTAGCTCCTCTCTGGAAGTTAGTTTTTAGAAATCTACTTGTTTTGAATCTTGCAAGTCTCCATCAAACACATCTGCAAATAACCCTTAGATTAAATAGTGTGTTGGGAATTAACAGTAGGTAACAGACAGCACCAGAAACCAGAGTAAGAGTGTTTCAAAATCTGCAGACTGCTTATATAGGATGGGGCATAACCAAAGCACAGATTGATATTATCACCTATTTCCTTTCCAGTTGGACAAGAAATCCCTGACAAAACTGTCTCGGGCTCCAAGGCGTCCCAGGTCACACTACAGCAATCTGCCCATCTGTGAATGAGTAAGAGAAGTGTGTGCACCTGTGGTCAGGACACTTATGAAATACAGGAAAGATCCCGGACATGACTGACAGTATGACTCAGTGAGCATCAGGGCTTGAACTTCCACCTCTAGCATTTACTGCTGGAATATCGACCATCATTCCATCTGAATGTTTTCTAATGTTCAGCAGATTTCCTATCAAATATGAGACCAGTTAGTGTTGCAAGTGTACCTACTTGAAAGCAACAAAATAGCTCTATGAGACAGCATTTGCACTTTTTTAGAGCCAGAGTTAATCATTGTGAAACTACTGAGATGTTCCCTTGATATTTAAAGATACCCCAGAAAAGTACAGAACAAAAAGTGACAAGAAAAAAAGTTTAGAGAGCCATGCTCAATCTTTCTCTTCTATTATTCATTAACCCGAAGGTTTTAAGGGAGAACGCAGTTGTTAGGGCTTCTCAGAGAAACCTGGCCTAATTAAGTTTTAATTCCAGCAAATCAGGAGGTATTCTTTGTCCCTGCCAAGCACAGAGACACATTGAAGCAGCATTTCCCAAAAAGACAACATCCCTTGGTAATTCCACAATGGATTTAGTCCAAAATTTGGCACCATCTGTGTATCATAAAAGGTCTGTGTGATTCAGGAATCCAACCAGCCTCTTTGTATGTAAGATGTTGGCCACATCTGCGTCCAGAATTCTATGAAAATCAAAAATCATTGCAGAACAGCTTCAAAAGAGTCTCTTCCTTCCTCTTAAACCTCTTCCTACTTACTTGCTTCAGGCTATACTTAAAATCAAAATGATGCATAAGTGCTTTAATAGTAACATTATATATCTATATAACCCAAGGTCCAATGCCTTCGAACATGAAAAATCAGAGGAACTGCTGCAGGGGGAAGGGCGAAGTGCAGAGATTCATACATAAAGCTTTTTGTAGAGTATCAATGCTAGGCCAAGCCAGAAGACCCAATAGCCAGGGCCACCATTCTCATTTCCATGGATATTCCTAAATTAATCTCAAGGAAAAAAATAAACCATTCCCACAATGCAATGGACAGTAAGGAGAGCAATTTCTTGAAACAGACAAGATTCCTTAACTGAGATGAAAGTCTCCCCCTTGTTGCCACAAGTCTCTTTAATGGTTCTTTCTAAACATATTCTGATCTTGAGCTTTAATTTGAAAGAGGCAAAACCCAAGCCATGCTAAAACACACTCAAAAATAATGTGTGTATGGGCATAGCTATCACTACAGTCAATTAGGTATTCATGGCTCTGCTCCCATTCCTGCTGCAGTAGGTGTGATTGTTGTACTTTTTCCCCAATTCTTGTGCTCCATTTACTTACACTAGGCCAGATACCGCTTCACTACACATCAAAACAAAACCTGCTACAAAGCAAAGCAGAAATGGATTTACACTGTACAAAACAAGGCATAATTTTTTTTTTTAAAGCTGAAATTGGATACAATACACAAAAGGCACTGCAGAAGGTAAATGTGGATCTCTGAAAGGTCTCTTCAAAAATGAGGTTTCTGGGAACATTCTCCACTGGATGCAGAGATGCTTGGGTGAATGAACAAAGCACCACACGAAGTGCAGTACTCCTGTTCCTTGGCACAGGTATGGGAAAACAACAATTAAGCTTTTGTCAAACATACCCTTTTTTATTCTTTCTAAATACCTGGGCTGCCAATGTCTCTCTCGCATGTATAATTATATAGTCTTTCTTAAAAGACTACAAACAGTCAAATGCCATTGTTAAATAAGCAAATGTGTTTTCTCTATCTTACTTTTGATTATTCAACATTAGCACATAAATTGACAGTTATTAAGCAAATGATAAATGTTATCTATTCATACAAAAAGTGCTTTACTGAATCAAAACCATTAACCGATCCCAAGAGCATAAATGTAATGCTTTTATACTACTGAAAAGAAAAGCTACAACAAAAATAGAAAAAGAAGAGATGTTATTACACTCAGGAACATATGCAGACATTCCCCAGAAGAGGCAAGTAACAGACCTGACCTAACACAGTACAGCTTAAAAATCATTGTGGAAGGAATTTAATGCGTGTAAGATTAGAAAACATGAAATTTGATTTCTTTTCCTTATGCTTCAGACCTTCTGTTATGCTTCTAGCCAATTTTACCAAGCTGAAGAAATACTACAAAATTTAAGCGTAAATCTACACTTGTACATTTTTTTTGCTGCATAATACATATCATTTGTCAAGCACAATGATCTCATTAAAGAATGGGAACATAACATAAAGTTATTTGTGTTCAAATACTTTTCATCTAGCTCAGAAGATTCAGAAACACAGCAGAGACTGGAAGGACAGATTTTGAAAATTCTTCCAGGACAGGTATTGGTCACTTAAAATTACAATCTAGAAGATGTCCCATATTCCCCTGCCTTTTCAAATGGTGTTACTCTGATGTCTGCCAGGGAAGGGAATTGAAAATATGCTGTGAAAGGACAGGCATTGTTTTTCTGCTTGGAGAAAAGCGTATCTCCTTGTAGCTGTAAGATATCCCTGGCCCTTTGGATGACTTCTTGACTTAGCAACACCAGAGTTTACAAAATGCCCATCAGCAACAACCAGTAAAGCCACAGAGAAAACCTTTTCTATTGGTTTTCCTCCATCACAGTTTTCAAGTGTATGAGTGATACGAGGTCTCAAATCGTAAAGTGAATATCCTACAAGGATATGGTTTTCCCTAAGAAAGGGAACAGAGGTACTTCTTGCTAGTGAGACAGGAAATGTGTAAATCCCATCCCACTTTCTCGTTCAGGGAGTTTAATAAAGCAGTCCTGTATTGTGGCACACCAATGTATTTTGGCAGCATTTGGAGAGATAGCACCTCCTGAGCTGTGAGTACCACATTTTACTGCACCCTGTCAGGTTAGATAAAAGCTGTCTGCAACTTTTTTATTTTTCCTAGACAGAAGAGTTATACAATATTGCCAAGAAGCTTTAGAACCATACAGGGTAGCCCATCACTACTGCCAAACAATTTTTTAAGATTCTATTTCTCCCTCTGTCTAAAAGGTGTTCTGGCAACTCTACAAACATTTGAGAAAGCAGCATGTTCTCCAGCTACTCTGCAACACACATTGAGACAGGGCCTTAGAGAGACTGACTTGGGAGACTGACCTCTTAAAATTTCTTAAACAATTTATAAAACAACCTTCCTATGAAATGATTTTTTTTTCAGTTTCACAGTTAGAAAAACAAACATTCTTTAAAAATCAAGTTCCCTCCTCCAAAACTAGTCCTAATGGAGTAAGGTACAAAGTAAAAGGAACAGGGGAAATAAGAAAATACGAGCACACAGTAAATATGTCAATTATTTCACCATGTTAAATATGACTGGAGAAGAGAGAAACTTCAGTTAATAGCAGGCTGATTATTCCAGCAGGGCCACTTAATAGCAGTGATGGAAAGATAACACTTGTTTAACTAGTGTTTGTACTTTACATTCCTCAGATAGAAGAACTATAGATATGCCAAACACCATCATCATTACATCGGCTGCTGCTCTGACCTCTGTAAATAATTAAAGGCTGTGACATTATTCTGGGTAAGCATGTCGTAATGTAACATCTGGGGATGGGAGGAGTACACACGACCAATTCCTCCATCCTATATTTTATGCATGAGGAGTAATAATATATCATGTGGTCGGAGCACGGTCGCCAAGAGGAACAGCTTGGAGCTGATAATGCTTCCTGGAGAGACTACGGAGTTCCTCTTGGGAAGACAAGAAGTGATCAATAAGCGTGAGAGGCAAGCTGCAATGATATGGGTTGACTCTCAAAGCACACTTGCTTTCAAATAAATTTGTTTTGTTTCCTTTGTTGGAAACTTTTAAAAACATCTTCCAGTCCAGTGCTCAATAACTTTAGGGCACAATTACACCTTTACCAGAAGCACTAATTAATTTTAATTACTTCTTCTGACAAATATTTTGTACAGAGTGTAATATAGTTATGTTTTATTGATCCAGGAATTTAACATTTTACATTAGAAAAAATCCCCACCTGTTCTGTTATAGCAACAATAATAAAAGTAGGAAAGATACAAAATATGCAACATGAAATGTACAAAACTCTGAATTTCAAAGTAGGGAGGCAACTCTGTGCAAGTCTTTTGTCAGATCATTTACAGTAAATACAATTTAAATGGATTCGGTTTTGCCCAAATGATTTTTGCTACTCATCTATCAGATAAGAGGCAACAGTAGCACACAGTAGCAAAAATAATGGTGCAGTGAAAATGGAACAGCATGAAGAATCAGCCTGTTCCAGCACAGAGAAGACAGACAGTGAAGTTTGGTGATGCTTTAGTTTATGGGAGATGGCCATTATTTTCAATGGTGAGGTGATTCATCAAATGGTCTTGGGCAGACAAGTCTGCCAATACTGGAACAAAGCTACGTACAAACCCATCATTTTAACTAAAGACTTAAAGGATGGCCAGCGAGTTAATTGCTATTAAATCACATAAAAAGAATGGTCTTATTTCATCTGACGTGTGTTTTCGCACAGGAGGAATACTAAATGTAATGTTAAAATGTTTTTTGTCTTTCTGTGTAGAAAGACATTACCAGCGAGCCAGGAATTAAATTCCACTAGATAATCACTGCACAGTAGCTAATTTTATAAGGTACACACATGGCTTCATTTCACTTAAATATGTATTTAATTCACCTAGAAATTCTAATATCAAGATGCTACTTTGAAACATCTAAAACCAAGCATGCTATGAAAGCAGTAAAACACCTTCAAAAAACCTTGTTAACTGTATAAAAAACTGAAGTTAATGAAGCTGGTGACACTCAGTGTGTCAAAAAGCATCTCTTTATGCCTAAGGTGACCTTAAGCCATGGCTGGAGATTGAAGAACTACTAAGACAAAAAGCAAAAGAGAATGATCTACACTGCATGAAACAACACCATGGAGAACTGGTTATATTTTGCAACCCAAATGCAAGAAGGGAAGCAAACTGAAATATGGTGCAGAGCAATCAGAAATATTGAGAAGAAACCTGCAGCCCAGCCTCTCACTCAGGGCATGACAGTCCCCAGACACCCAAGCTGGTCAGTCTCTGCATCTGTCATGTGAGGTGGCTGGAGGGGACTGGGTAGGAGCCCACTCTTCAGAGGAATGCAGTTCCTGTCCTCTTGTTTCTGTTTCATGTCACGGTCTGACCATGAGCTCTCAAAGTCACCTGGGAGAGAAGGACGGTGCCAGGAGGAGATGTCAGCTCCCTGAAGCCAAGGCAGGGAAAATCCTCCCCAGTGCTTCCAGCAGATGACCTCCATGATGCTCCCCCTCATTAGCACTGTACTTCAGGCACCCTACTTTCCACTTAGGTAATGAGGAACATTGATCAAAACTATTGTCTTAGATTTTTTCAGTACACTACAGATTCTGCAAAACTAAGCTCTTTCTGCAAATACATTTTCTTCACCTTACCGTAACATTTGTGCATTATTTATTAACATGTTTTTTGCAGAAAACTTTCCTTTTGAATGAGTAAGATCTGACTGCTAGCATTTTGTTAAATATATTGAGAGGAGTTTTCCACACATTTGGGTTAAGTTTCTAAAGACCTGTTTCATTGCTTTTCTGATTCAAAGCTGATTCTGAGATTCTGATTCACTTGTACACACATCCTTCAGTTTTACTCATTAGCTAATTTAAACACAGGTATCACCTACTTTTGGTGAAAAGACTGAAATGAAGACCAAGATAAAAACTTAATACAAGCTGCTATAATATGATGAATAGGATATTTTAGAAGAGCTTGCTAGGAAAATAATTCACATTGTATACTAAATAAAAAGGATCATACTCTCAAGAGCTTTTGAAATGTTCCTTTCCCCTTGATGAATTACAATGCAATTTTCTAGCCAACTAATTTCACTAAAGAAGATAATGACTTGAGCAAAAGGCTAATCAAATGCCAATCAGAATTCCTTGAAGCACAGAATGTCAAACATCCAAGCAAGTTTCTTACAAGTCATAAAAGCACTTAAGTTCCATAAAACGTCATAAAACCTGTGATGAAACTGAGGTTGACGAAGCATTCTTATTTCTCCAGTGATACTCTTAAACAAACAAATTTCAGCTTTAACCAAATCTTCCATTAATATTCAGACCTATTAAAGAAGCATCATCACTACACAATTAGCTGTGTAAATGTCAGTCAGAGAACTAAACAAATTAATCACCCAGGTTGCTTTCTCTACCAAGTGTCTGAATTGTCAATGTTATTTAATTTCTTCAGGAGTGGAGGGTAAGAAGGGAAATATGGTTTTAAAATCTTCCCTTATTAGATTTTTATCACGATAGCAAGTGCTAATTTATTATGATTATTTATTTTTCATTTAAATCCACTTTGGGTTGTTTTTTTTTTTTTTGTATTCCACTTAAACCTTTTTCTCTAATTCAGCCAAAAATGTTTCAGAAGGGAAGTTTTTCTACAAAACATTAATTGCCATCATCTTTTCTTCACAAGAAACATAGGTCATTGCTCTTTTATGTGTGACTAAACAGTAGTCTCTGAAGGTAGGACTTAATTGTTTTTATGTAGCTTATCTCTTCCTTTCTATTTTTAAAGTCAATAATTAATTATTTGTCTGGGCTTCTATTTCACCATCTTGTGTATTTTTCTGGGAAGAAAGCAAGGCATCTTGAACCTATATTACCCACTTGATCTTGTTATGATGTTTTGAGTTGTGTACATATTACACAAGCAGAATATTATCACTGATAAATATAGGAGAATGGAAGAGAATATCTTTAACCAATCTAAGTCAATAGTGTATTCAAAGTCCAAAGGTTTTGGACAACAAGAAGGGGAAAAGCATGCTGTCCAGTCTTATGTTCCCATACCTTAAACATCTATTTCTGAAAATTTAGTACAGGGGATTCTCTCAGAAGACACTGGGAAAAAAGTGTTATATGTTACAGATTAACTCAAACATTTTAAATCAGGACATGGCATGCCAGCTAAAAGTATTCAGTTCATTTTTGGTCCTTACACAATTAAAGACCATACATAAATATGAGAAATTACAGTCATCAAATCTCTTATTAGAACACCATTATTTCACCCTGCTTTGAAGATCTGTGTACAGTGAATGCCTGTACTGATGTAGGCAAACAGAACTGGTGCACTTCCTGGGAAGAGCTTAAAACCCAGGATGGACATGGTGTACAGCATGTACTGAAGCCCATGGGAAGTACAGATCCCTCCCCTAACCACAGAATGAGTTATTCCTGCCATTTCCCACTCTCATGTGGCACATTTATTCTCACTGTAGTCCCCTCTCCTCTGCTGGACTTGGTAAACCTGGAAAAAAAATTTTGCCTCTTTTCTCATACTAGCACCTGTTACCTGCTACCTATGAAATTCAGGTGATCTCACTATACCATTGATATTGGGTGTTTGATTTCCTGGGTATGGACTGCATGCAAGTAAAGACCTAGAGTCACCTGCCCCACCTAGCCAGCCACTGCCAGCAGTTGGCAGAAGGAATTCCTTGACAGTAGCTGCTACTGACTAACCCAAAATTCATGATCACCACTCCTTCATACTGGGCTTTCCAAGCCTTCTTTCTGCATCTGCTTGCTGTCTCTTGTCCTTTCCTTACACCAGGAGCTCTTTTGGTCCGGGATGCTTTTCCACTGTTTCATGTTGGCACTGAGGGAGAACAGTGTCATCATGACTAATTAGAGCCACCTGGACCTACAACAATTTTTGAAAGAGTTTTAAAACCTTCTCAGAGACACTGGAGGCAGCAAAACTACAGGATTCAGGAGTTTTCCAGCAAAACAAGGACCTTGACAGAACAAAAGCCATCTTGTGAAAGAAATAGCCTCAGGCCCTGCTCATCTGGCTTACCATTGCTGACCTCGGTTTTCTACAAACTGGGGAGAAGTGTTAGAAAGAACAAAACCCTTTTCAACAGGAAAGAAAAAAAGAGAACTGGGCAGAGACAGGAAAATTTGGGGCTTTCCAAGCCAATGGGCCAACTCCTCAGTCAATACCGCAGGGACAGGAAACTTCATTCCCCTTTTTTAATAGATTCTTTTTCATATATATATACGTATGTGTGTGTATATATAAATATATATAAAATGTGGGTGTCAACACACAAAATCCAGGAAGAAAAAGACATAAAAACCAGTCCTTGACAAGACTCTAGGTCTTCCTTAGGCCTCCATCTGTTCCTAGAAAAATTATCTCAACAAAACCACTTAACGCCTTGTTAAGATTTTTACCTCCTTTCTACTATCAATTACTTTGGAAACACTCCTTCCGTTTTAGAGAGGGAGGAGGAAAACGACTAAGCTTAGGTTTGCTGAACAGCGGTTCCACCTTCCCACTGGCCTTCCCAAATCCCCCAGGTCTGAAGAAATCCAGCAGGTGATGACAGAGTCAATCAGTTCGGCATCCAGTTGAAGGAAATGTATTAGTACAAATTCTCACCAGGCAAACAAGCACAGAGAGCACGCAGCTGGAGAAAACCACTTCTGAACGCTGACCTGCCCAATGTACATGCTCGGACCTCAGGAATTAAAATCGCAGACCAGGGAAAAAACCAAGACTGGGGAAAAAAAACCCCAAACTCCACAGGCACCAAACTATAAAATCAGTTACAGCACTGCAAGCACAGTAAGACACTACGTGTTCTATAGTCCTTGGATATTGAGTCCAAGAACATCCTTCGTCTCGCCAAACACTTGTTGAATACTGAAGCATTTTAACATATCAGGTTTATTAGATCACTGTTTGGAAGCCTTTCCAAAAAATACTGATCTAGCAAAGCAATTACTATTCCAGGGAGCATAGCTGAGCTGTGGAAAGCCACATGTGCTAGACAAGCTTGACTTGTTTTAAAGCAGTCAGTGGAAGGGCAGGGGGAAGAATAGGATGAAATACCTTGCATAAAAATCCAGATTTAAGGAAATTAAGAGAGAAGTTAAAAGGTTTACAAAGACCCATTGGATGAAGGCCTATCAGACCTAATAAAATTAGATTTCCCAAGAAGTGAATAATTTTCCAGTCATGTATGTGGACACTGTAGACAAACTACAGCCCATGATTTTCCAGTGCAGAGCACTGTTTCCAGATGCTGGTACACTTTTTCAGCATTTTGCTTTTCTGAATCAAGCAAGAAAGGCTTTTTCTTTGATGGGAACATAGCTAATCTGTGTCATAGAATCACAGAATCAATGAGGTTGGAAAAGACTTCTGAGATCATCGAGTCCAACCTTTGACCAAACACCACCTTGTCAACTACACCATGGCACTGAGTGCCACATCCAGTCTATCCCTAAACATCTCCAGAGACGGTGGCTCCACCACTGCCCTGGGCAGCCCATTCCAATGTCTAATCACCCTTCTTGTGAAGAAATTCCTCCTAATGTCCAACTTGAACCTCCCCTCCATACAGAAGTAAAAAAATGTGTAAAGTTTACACTGTAAATTGCTGCCTCCTTCCTTATCACCTTCTCAATCACTTCTGTAGGATTAGCCCTGCCTGCTGTGTCCCTGGGTGGTGTGGAAGGACTTGGAGTGAAACAGAAATGCAAAATCTTTCCTGAGAGACAAAAGTGTGTCAAGAAAGAGACAATGCAAAACAATTTTGCAGTCGACTATCAGAATATACTGAAACCCAGCTCAGACTTTCCAATATCCCTGCTGAAAATTACTTGCACACAAACAAATTAAAAAGAATGTGATGAGACTGCTTATGGAGATATTTGAGAATCACTGAGGATTTTTTCCTTATATTTATGTATATATATAACCATCCTGTTCCTGGATTATTTTATGAAACAGCAAGTCTCAAGCGAAATCACACCAGGGAGGGATGGAGTGGAAAGCAGTTGTGAGGACTGTGATGGGAAGGATGAGGCAGCAGGCTGAGGTGGGAATAGCAAGGCATGTATTGGCATCTCCATTGGCTGTGGGTTCTTCGCACCCATGGCACACTGCAGGGCCATGAAGCACCCTCTGTCTGAGGGGTTTGCAGCCTGACAGTAGGGAATCAACAAAGGTACTTGCCAACCTGATGCCCTGTGACTTAGTTTTCCATGATGACAAAAAAGTAGTACCAGTTTAATTTTCCTGAGTTTATATAGCCACATATATATTCTCTGTCTCATTTAACTCAGTTTCTGACTGCTTTTCTCATTCCTGAAGAAAATGCTCCAGACTCCCAAAACTAAAGGCTGATCCTGAAGCAAGTTCTATGCACCAGAACTCAGTATTTTTACCTACAGGAAATTTTAACTTTGAAGGCTAGACAGAAACAGAGATGGTGAGAATATTACCACTGGATCACCTGCCTTTGGAAAAACAAGCAAAGAAAGACAATTTGCAGTAGAGATCTTCTGAAATCAATGGGGTACATTAACCAAGAATCAGGACACTGATTTTGCCTGCTTTTTAACACTTGTAAGCCATTGTTTACTGTCCTTCATTGTCTTCCTCATTGTACACATTTATACAGATACTTTCTCCTTCCATTTTCCTGTCTCCACCTCAGCTTTTCCAACAAAAGAATGGCTTTTGCCATCTGCCTCGCTCTGCTTCTGCCATTAGGGCACAGACTGAGCCTCATAAAAAAGACCAGGAAGATCCAGTGAGCCATGGGACCTGATGACTCAGGGACTCTGAAGCACCATGCACCATGTTAGCGTGATAGTGCTGCCTGGCCTTGCAATACAAACATGGAAGGGCACATATGCCCCAGACGCAATGTTAGATGTCCTATGACTCTGCTTCCCTCACAGCATGGAGTGATGGGCTGTCATAAAAAAATTGCATTCAAGTCAACTGGTTGGATTTTAGTCCTAACTTCATTTTGTTCTTCATTTGCAAGGCTCTTCTCTCTCGAATGGTGCACAGAGGTAGTGACTGTGATGCACGTACAGTCCCTGTTCTGAAAGAGGCTAAGATGTCTGTCTGACCTGACCCTGTCAGTGCCCCAGGGCTTTCAGAGCCAAGGCTGCAGGCTTCACCTTTGCTAGGAGAAGTGGATGTAGGCACATTTTGTAAACAAAATGGAGACAGATCTAATAATGCCTTCACCAGCAAAGATAGAAGAGCCAAATTCAACATCAGGCAGTAAGTACTAGCTCATACAATTTCTATTTATTACTTAAAGTAATTTTTTTCCAACTGTTTTTCCATGCTATGACTTAGCAGATTCTCCTATTTCAATGTATAAGTTAACCCTCTCTTTAATCAATACCTAACTATATTGTACAGAGACACAAAACTTGTTCTAATGGGCCACTGCTGAGAATTAAATACTTAATAACTGATCACTGCATTAATTTGTGCTTGAACTGGCTTCCTCTTGATCAAACATCTGGGTAAATAATTTTAACTAAAAAGCTCTATGAACAAGGTGTACATTGAACAAACCAAATATGTTTTGAAATTTAGTTTCATAGGTATAAAAGCAAGAGATCCACATGTTGCTGCCAAGAGCCCATGAGTGCAATTCTTTCTTTAGATAATGTTCTCATTTCTGCTTTCAAAAAAAAACATTTATCTAGTTTATGATTCAAAGTCTAGGTAAGTGCCTGAATATTCTGTCTTACAACTCCACACCTCATTTTAAAATGTAGGCAATTAAGGAATAATGGAAATTTGTTAAGTAGTCGGAACATACGGCACATAACAAATCATAACACTTGGGATCACTGATGGAGATGTTATGAGAAGCTCCATAGTACTGTCTTACAACAGAATAGGATAGAAATGCTCTGTGAGGCCAAGCAGAGGCCAGTGAATGCCAATAGTTAATACTGAATTTAAAACAAGTAGGAATGTCCTAACTCCTCTCTCTCCTTTTTACAGCCCATCCACCTTCAGCTCCCTTGCAGAAATCCTTCAGTAACATGAACAGCACTTTGGGAGAGCTGCACCTACGGGATGTGTCAGTACAGTGATGCTTTCTAATAGTCCTCAGCAAGGTACAGCACTGGAACTTTAACCTAGAGTAATTTTAAGGTGAAACAGAAGAGATATTTTCTATTATATGCTTTGGGGCAAAAATCCTACTGAGAAGAGATGTAACAAAGCAGTCAGACACAGAAATTAACAGTGAAGTAATGAATTTCCATCTCTTCAGTAAAAATCTGTTTCGGTAAGGATTACTCTTGTACAACATGTAACAAAACAAATACAACAAAACAATAAACTAACCAAAGGGAACGAATCATTTAAGAAACTTTAGGTAGAATGTCTGCCTTCCCAAAAACACACAGAAGCCAAAGACGCGGCCAAGAAAACTCTGAAATTGCACACATTCATTTGGTGTGTGAAGAACAGACACTTGACATGAAAATTAGAATTCACAGCATTGAATTCACTCATAATCATTTAAGTTGGAACCACAGAAGTTGGGGCAGGCAGGAGTTAGGCAGCACTGGGTCTGCAGAAGGCTAGCGGAAGAGGATGTCTGAGATAAAAGAGAGCTGCAAAAAGGTATGTGGAACACTCAAAGCTGCTTACTGGCTGAAAGAACCAGGTATCACAGAGATTGGGACTCAATTTAGTAGCCAGCCTGTGCTGCTGTGCCTCTGCTGCAGAGTAGTACACAGATACGGACACAGGTCTTAAAATCCCAAGGGCAGCACAGAGCTGGGTATAAGTTACCAGCTTGAGTGTTTGTCCTGCAGCTCCAGCTGCCCTCGGTTACTGCTAATGACCAGACAAGATCTGCAGGGACCTTAGCCCACAGGGATCCTCAGAAGAAGTCAAGAGTGGATTTAGTACAGAAAAAGAGAAACTACAACCTTCTTATGAGAAGAAGCTGATGCTGACATACATCTGAGTATTTAATCCAAACCTGAAGAGTAATCCTACTGCAGAACAATTCAAACTGTTGCAGTCTCAAAGCCGTTTTTTACCAGAAAGTGCCATTTTCCCGATCTTTCATTTTATCTGAAAGGAATCTACTTTGAGAGGCAGTATTTTGTTTAGGTTCCTGATACCAAGTGTTGTCCCCAAAAAAGGGTCTGGGGAGCATGACAGACTGGCCTCTGCTGGATGGAGCTGGCCCTTCCCTACAGCAGAGCGTTTCCCTGGCTGGTGTGGCAGCAAGATGTGGGGAACCCATGCTCTGACAGAGGCTCCCACAGAAGGCATGGGGTCAGCGGTCGGCTCTCCAAAACCTTCTTCCCATCACCCTGCTGTTATCCAAGGGCACTGAGTTGACTGAAATGGAGCTTGAAAGCAAGAAGCTGCCAGCCAGGACAAAAGGGGAAATTGTTTGCAAAATCTTTTCATTTAATGGGTTCTGTCTTAATCACTCCAAATTTTCTCTGTGTAAGATGTGAGATATTGAAGTTCACATCCAAATACAATGTGGTTTTAGGAGTCTAATGGCTCTGCCACTGGAAAGATCCCTTTCCCAGCTCCGGCCAACTCAAGGTCTTAAAACAAATTTCCCTCTCCCTTCCTCCCAGGGTTAATCCAACTTACATGACCACAACATTATTTAGGGTATTTTACCACCCTTAAACATATTGTCCTTCCTGTAACATTTGCTTCTATCCCAGAAAATACTTATTTTATGCAAGTCAGTGACTTTCTAGAGCAAAATATGAGACCCACACCCACCATTCACCACTGGCCTGGAAATTCATAGTGGGTACAGGAGGTGGGATGTGTTTGCAATGTGAAGAACGACTTCATATTAAATGTTGGCCAGCAGGCTAACAGCAGAACGGGGAGGTGCCAGGAACAAAGTATATTTCCAGCCCATGAAAATGTGCTTTGCACCTATACTTTTCTTGTCCAAGGAATTGTTGTGCCTCAGAAACTGAAAAAGAAAACGTGCCTCGCTCTATGAGGAGAAGCAGAAGGATCACAACACCAGATGTTACAAGACCCCTTGACCTGGGGATATTCAAGGTTAAACCCTGCCCCTAAAAAAAAACACAGCTGACACCCAAAATGGACTGTCAGTGGAAGAGAGTAGTCTTCAAAAGGAAATACATTTTGTGTCTTTCAGACTAAAGACATTACTAAAAATTTTTCAGGCTGAAAAAAGTCATTACTCTCCACAAAACATTATGTAACCCCCACTTCAAATAAACAGCAGTAACCACTCATTTTCATTTTATTGTTAAGAGCAACAATGTCAGTAGCAATACAGCATAACAATATTTTAAAGCCACTGGATTTAATACTCTTAATACTCAGAAGAATTCTGCAAATATTATATTTATAAGTTGGAGCTAACCTCATTAACTGCCTGCAGCATTGCTTCAGTTCATTACATGACACAAACAGAACAAATTTATATAACTGTATCTAAAATTACAAACAGGTAGTTCTGTACTTCCAGGACTGCATCTTAGCAGTGGTGCTTATGCAGCCATGAATAAAGTCCTGCCAGCATTTTGATTATAAAACTGTATTTATAGGATATATTTTTTAAGTTGGTTGGAAAACTGTAATTTAACTTCAAAGTTACTACTAAGATTTTGTCTTTAGTGATTTTGTACAAACTAGTAAGTCCTTATTGCCTAGAATAATTTTACATAGACTCAAATTAAAGGAAGTCAGTAATATGGAAATGAGATTATTTCTCAGAGAGATATTGACAAGTTCACTAGGACAGGCAGGCATCTGAACTAATCACAGATTTTCCAAATCTAAAATTGTCTGTGGTGGAGCTGAGCATCCTTTTTGGAAATGGTAATGGATGTCTGTAAGGGTGAACATCCTTACAGAAACATGGTAACATTATAAATAAATGTTATTAAAATGCCAAGAGATTAAAGGCTGAGATCAAATAAACATACCAAAAATCTCTACAAATGTTTGCATCAGATCAGTTCACAGCTGTACTCCTTTGTTGTCTTACAAGAAAAGAAAAAGGTAAGGAAAAGAATCAGACCCTACAACTACTTTTTCCCAACAACAATATCTTTTGTCTTGGACACAGAAGCAGCAGTGGGGGGTATGGTTTAGTGAGGTTATCATTCATCTCCACTAAGAGTTTTCTGACAAAAACAGTGTGAAGTGTCATTCTTCCCTTCCTCTGGGAGTCCGTGAAAGTGGTTTTGTCTTGCTTTTTTCTGTCCCTTACAATATAAGTTGTCAGAAGCTTCCAGTCTATTCCTCAGGTTTTTCTGGTGTCTTTTGTCCATTTTTATCACTTGGAATTGTGCCCTCCCCTGAGTTTATAAATCTTTGATGAGATCATATGCTGCTGCTCACTGGAGGTCTATATCTGAAAGGTGCCAAAGGTGCAGCATTGTGTGACACTCGTGTGCCAAGAGCTCCCAAACATAACTTAACTCTTAGGCCACTACCATTTACTAACTCCTTCGGGGCCAGATCACAACATGGTGACAAAGGCATCAAATTAACTGCTATGAACATGTATCTAGAGACCTTACTGCCCCTTCCCATTACCCCAATGAAAATAATAAATTCTAAATAATTTAAATATTTTAGGTAATATTAAAATAAATAGTAGGTAGTTTTCCTGCATCTTTGCAAAGCAAGAAAAGAAAAGAAAAAATGAAATAGGAATATATGCCCAATTAAAAACAAACCAGTTAGCAGCTGAGGCCTATGACTCTAGGGTAGGGTCAGATGGGTGATCCTGTTGTTACTGCTTGGGATGTAACAAACCAAGACCTTGGATCACAGCTTCCCAGCCCCACAAGGCACAGGATCCATCAAATTAAGCAAGTGTCCACCAAGAACTGGCTGTCCTGAACCCACCCCATCTGGAGCTAAGAGGAGGAATGGGTAACAACCTGGAAAACCTTCTACCCCAATGGGTACGAAAACTATAGTGAGACAGAGAGCAGGGTGTCTTCCCACCAGTCCCTGAAGCACATAGCAGCAGAGATATCTGACAGTAAAGACACTCTTGGATATCCCTAGTACAGGAGGGACATGGAGCAGTTGGAGTGAGTCAAGATGATCAGAGGGATGGA
>VZTN01005213.1:0-22271 GCA_013400515.1 Erpornis zantholeuca | reverse complement strand
ATTCTCAATTATATCCACCATATCCACAGCTATCTGACAATTTACCAAGTGCTAAATTCTATCTGAATTAATCCAGAATAGTGAAGATCATTTTTCAGCATTCTGTTCTAGCAATTATTTCTGTAGCCAAGTTTTGGGTGAGAAAATGTGATACTAGGTTTCTTAGTTTTGGATATAAATATAATCCATATAACACTATAAACTGAAAACATGGCAAAAAGAAAGTCTCCCTTCTTAATAAATGTGCGTTGATGTAAGTATTTCCTGTTCAAATTAGTATAATCATGTCTCAGTTTGGAATACTTTAGTATCACAAGTGATAACAAAAAATATTTGGATGAATACAGTAATGAAGAGGTTAAATCGGATTGTAATTAGATTTCAGTATGCATGGTCATGTGGCTAATAGTAAATTTTCCTTGATTAACTGATCCTGTTTGTTAAGAGCTCCTATTAACATTAGCACACTCTATGTCGGCTGTGGAGACACACCATGGACCAGTGCAAGATTAATGAAGGCAGGTACGCATGCTGATTAGAATGTGGCAGTTTAATAAACTCTTCTAACATTAAATTATTTAATGCATTCATGCTCATGTAGGCTATTCAATGGTCAGCTTGACCACCTATGTGTTAATATTGGGAATTGAAATGCAGAGGATGGAAGAAATATAGCAGTGGATGAGGTAATTAGCTCTCATGTCTGATAAATGGGGCAATACCTATGTGTATACATGTTTTAGCACATCACAAATGGTGCTTTCATTAACTGGAATCTCTTGCTGAAAATATTCTGAACGTTTAGTTTGATTTTGATCCCATAAACAATTCAGCTAACTACTGTAGCAAGAGTCTGTTTAATATTTGAAGCAAATCTAAAGCAAGCTATAGTGATATAACACATTGTTAAAATATAACACAAAAATTATCACTGAAGCTTTGAAGAAATTTTGATGTTCTTTCAGTTCACTGCTTTGAAACGAAGATAATATTTAATAAACATTACCTGAAAAGTTACATGCTGCAGGCTGACTCATGTTTTGTCTTGTGTGTTCCTCTCTCAAGTGCCACTAACAAGTGGTTGTTACCTTTGCAGGAAACTTGCTAACAAAGATTTCAAGCCAAACCATTGCTCTTCCAAGCAGTACCAGCATCATCTAAGCATGCACTTGGGTTACACACTGAGTTGCATTCCATCTTCTTATGGGGCACCACAAGTCCCATGTCATATACTGCATCAATTCACATTCAAAGCAACGTAAAACAAAGGCGAGGTTTTGATGTAACGTGTGGATCACATAAAGTGATGCATTTTGCCTTCAGAGGCATCCAAAACACATCAGTGGGAGATCTGTGGACTAGCCTGGTAGTCCTTCTGCCCAACCCCTTTTACTGGCTTTTGAATTTCTTTTCAGATCATTTAGAAAATCTAAATAAATGACGGGAATGGCTGATGGGCTTCAATACAACACTATGTCCAGCTTCAAAATCCTTAACAAAATATAACCTTGGTAAAGCACTTTGGTGAATGAGCACTTTACTTATTGACTGTGGTCTCTCTCCATTCATTTACAGTAAGCCACTCATTTCAAATAGCTTTTCTAACATTTTAAAGATTAAAATGTTATAAAATGAATAGCTTTAGTACTGATCAGCCATGTAAGTGCATATTACTAAAATTTAATTAGCCAAGCTATTACGTCATTCCCAATAGCACAATGTGACAACATTGATGAAAAAAACCCATCACTCCAGGCCTAGGAATCTTTCCTAAACATAGGACTACTTGACAGGACTGGGGTGGAAACTGTGTCTTTCCTGATAAATTTTGGGTTCTATCACTGCAAAAGATTCATTAAAAAAATAAAATTCATTAAAACAAATAAAATTGAAGGTGTAGATAAGACAGAGAGACATCCATAAAACATAGCACTTAAAGTTTAAAAAAGTAGGACATTGTTAGCCTGCTTATTCTTACTTAAGTCATATGAAAGATTCATAGCATAGCTGTAAAAGAAGAACAAAAAACCAAAAAAATCCCCAAAACAAACCAAACAAACAAAAAGACATGATTTCAGAAAAGAAACTCATCTAAAAGAAATGTTTTTGCTAAATCTTGCTTGAAAGCATGATGGAGGCATGTGAGCAATGAGCAGAAAGCACGCCTGCCTTTGTGTAAGGTCAGAGAAGTCTAGAGACTCTCCTGGCAATGCTGCTACACAGAGTTTGATGGTAGAACAGAGGAACTGTTTCTGGTTGGCTGATGCTTCCTAAGTGCAAGCACAACAGGATTTTATCAACAAAAAGGATTACTTCACAGAATTACCCCTCTCAATTTCTTCCTTAATTAGAGCTATCAGATAATCCTGAGTTTCTGTCTGTCTTCTTGGATCAACTAGAGTGACACCATTTTTCATCTGCAACTACTTAAAAAAATTACAGTAATAGTAAAATTAGAAAAAATATGTCATCTCCTTCATTCTAAGGGAACAGACTTTCTTAGATTCCTTCCCTTACCTTGCAATGCAATGTTAAATTTAAAAATCTGCCTTTCCTGACTTGGATCTCAAGTGTTCATATTGGATTTCATCTGGTTTCACGGCATGTCCCATGCTGTTCCTCTGGGCAGTGTCTGTGCCTTAAGACTAGTGCTCTGCTGCATGCCCAATTGTACTCACAGTGTGCCTAGAAAAGACTGCTAATCATCAGGTAGAGGCAAGAAGACTGGCAGTAAGAGAAGGGCACACAGATCCATTCCAAATCAAAGATAGGAAATAAATTATTTCAGGGGACAGGATCAAGCAGAAAAGCACCAGTAAAAGTAAAGAAAAGTAAAGCAGTACTGGAAGGGACAAAGATAATGTGAAAGCAACATAAGGAAAATGAGATGGAGTCAAAGTCATAAAAAGAGGATTCACATGCTTGCAAGCTTTGACTTAATCCCTAGCAGTAGCTCCTGAGCACTTGTTGGAATATATGATTATATGCCGTGGTAGAGAGGAATTCTAAGACAGGGGAAGATGCCATTTCAATTAAAGGGAACCTTCCCAAAAGATCCTTTCAAAGAGTCTGTGTGAACATTAAGCAAGATCTGTGGGTGCTGGTAGATCAAGGACCCCCATGTCTTTGAGGCCGTGTGCCACATGATGCACAGATGAGCATCCTGAAGTTTGATCGTTTGGCCTGTTTTGACAGATCTCAAGATAAGGACAGGCGATTCTAATACATGGTAGGATTAACAGGAGGCATTGTCAGGTGAACTGCCTACATCTTCCTAAGCAGCTTCCTTTAGCTTGTAAAGGCTTTGACAGTTGGCATTCTCAGATGCAGATTTCTAGAACAGAACTGAAAGGTGTGTGCTATTGTATTCTCTGACAAGCCTAGGATTCTGAATATCACAAAGACACAAGGTCTGCATCGCATTAGGTAATTTTCTGAAGTTGCTGTACTTATTCCTGTGCTTGTCTAATCCTCTCTTCTCGCTCCTCTATAATCTCTCCAGGTCCCCCTCCAATGCCCTTCCAATTACAGTTCCATGCTGCCCATCATGTCGTCAGCTGGGAGATACTAGGTTTGGATTAGCACTAAATTCCCTTAAGTCTCTCAAAGTCTCCACCTGGGTATGAAGTAAGCCTGAAACTTTAATTATATCTGCCCAGCTGATACAAGTTTTTCTTTCCAGCTAGACACTTATGTTTCAGGAGACCAGACCAGTTAGTAGTGTATATCTTCTGAGCATGAACTAGCAACAAATTTGAAAGAAAAGCTCCCTGAACAAATCAACTAATACTGTATGGTATTTTTCGTCTTGAACTGTGATGGTTTTCTAAGCAAATGGCACATTTTTCACAAGTAGCTGCTGCACAAACGGCTCTCAGAATGAATCATGTTGAAGTCTGCTTACTTCAAATGACCAGTGAAATCAAAGAGATCATGTTTTTGGTGAAGTTGCCAAAATTCTTACATCTACATATATATTGATTAGCTAAATCCTGCTGAGAAAGATACAGGGGCAGCTGAGTGAGTTCAAGATTTTCCTTCTTCCAGAGCACACTTATGGCCACTCTGCAGGCACTGCTGAGGAGCAAAAGCCGATGAATATCATGTTCCCATTTCCAGCATTTCCTCAGCTGTGCTATGCTCTGCTAGTGTCATTTCCATGAGCTGTTTTGACTCAACATAGAAGTTGGAAAGGTAAGACTCTTTTACTATTTCAGAAATAGAATCTCCTTAATTTTCTGTTCTAGTATCAAAAATAGTAAAAGAGTTTATTATGTGTCAGGAAGTCTTCACAGCCTAATCTGACTTAATTATCAATATAACTAAAATACTTTTAATAACAATAAAACAGTACAGATCAGTAAAGTCAAATACAAAATCCAAAATATAACTGCATTGCAGTGCCTTAACATAACTAAATCAGAAAATTATAGTCCAATATATTTTATCCCTAATTTCCTTTAAAACCCACTCAGGAATACCAGGATAGAAATGAAATTTTGGTTTGTTTTGTTTGATGCTGCCTCTCATCTCTCTTTATGTGAAACTACCTGTGTCAGATGGATAATTTGCCTACTTTTTACCTCATGCCCTTGCTTTAATAATCTGATTGTCTTTAAGAGTATGTTTTTCAGGTCAAGACCCCAAGGGGTCACTTAAACAGAATATTCTTTGTTGGCATAAAAGTGACCAGGATGTGCCAGTCACCTTCCCCCATTTATCCTGGGGACAATGCAAGGTTTGGTTAGGACCATCTGTGCAGCTGCCTGAAAAGTATTCTTACCCATTCCACCCCACATCTGCTACCAGGCAAAGGATGGAGGTTCGTAGGGATGTCTCTGCCTCAGGGCTGGAGGATGACTCTTGGATTCAACTTGCTTTAGGAAAAAAATGACAGCCATTTTATCTTGTTTATTCCTTTCTGAGGGACGTTGGGTGCACAGCCAATACAGCCCAACAACAACAACAACAACATAGTCCAAAAAGTAATTTTTGTACCAGAAGATTTTGAGAAGTACTTTAGTGCACCTTATATATTTAAATTAGTAAAGATATACAGTGCAATGCAGAGGTTTAGGCCAGACAGTTACCACCAGCAGTAATGGCTGTTCCACCTCTGAATTCCCAGGTGTGACACTGAAAATTACCTCCAAGTTATCAAATTTAACTGATTTTAATTTTTTATCTCAATTTTTTCAAAAGCTGGTTAAGATTTTTTAAAGCTATTTCAATACCCAGATGGCTGTAAGGACTTCTCATGGAATTAATTCAATTGGTAACTTGACTTTGAAGAATATACAAATAGATAGATAGATAGATAGATAGATAGATAGATAGATAGATAGATAGAAATATAAACTTATTATATAAAAACCCACTAGCTTAAAGGAACAATGCTGTTGCAAAGTAAAGCAAAATTAAAGATTGTGAGAAAACATGGCTCATTGTGGCAGCAACTGAGGCAGGACTTTACAGTCATACAATCTTAATTCATTCCCCTAAATTCATGATTTGCAATATGGATTTAATTCATGTGATTACATTACTAATTTTTCCCCCAGGAAATAATCACTTCAGTCCACAACCTAAGTAGGTGGTGTTCAACAAAGGAACAGAGCAGTTATTCAGTATTTTTGTTCTTCTCACTGTTCAGAGTCATCCTCTACCTTCCTCAGTTCATACTCACTTCAAAATGTATTTTACAGAACAGAAAATTTTCATTTACTTGTGGGATAGTCTACTGCACTCCATGGCATAGTATCTGAATAATTCTCAAACATTAATGAATTTATTTTCAGAACAACCCTTTGGTTCATTTAATTGTAAACCATTTTACAAGTGGGAAGCTGAGGCACAGAGCTAATAAGGTTAAAAATATCTGTTCATCTTGGGTTCTTCTGAGATGCCTAACACTGTTTCTCTTTACTATTCAGCATCATGCAACACTGTATTTGTTCAAGTGTACTTCCTATTGACCTATTGTGGTTATGAAGTACTTCACTAAATCAGAGCATACCTCTGTGGGGTAATGAAAACACACTTCTTCTGGGTCAGCTGACACAAGTGTAATCCTGTTGCCATTGGCAGCAGTGAGGGTTAGGTTTAAACTCATGGGAATTACAACAAAAACTCAAGCCATCAAAATGAACCAAGAGGTAATTACAGTAAGTTTTCTGAGGCTAAAACAAGAAACCTAATTCTCTCACTTGCAAAGCAGCAGTTTAACAACCCGTATTTTCATTAATGATAGAACAGCAAACTATGCCCATGTAGATAAACAGGGAATGACTCTTTTACAAAACTGTAGCTTTACACTCTTTCCCTCCAGGAGCTGAGGTGGGGCCAGCAGGCTGCTTTCCCTCCAGCTCCTGCTTTGAAATGAGCTGTTCGTGCTGGGTAAAAGCTCAGCTCAGGCTGGACAGGCCAGGAGCACCCAGCCCAGGTCCATGCTGAGCCGAACCGCGCTGATGGCACAGCTTGCTCCAGCATTCCATCTCCAAGAATACTGCACAGTGTACTGACAACTAACACCCTTTCTGGGAGATCCTTTCTTTCATATGAGCACTCCAGGGCTGGGAGCTCTTGCTGTAGAAGACGACAACCATTTTCTCCCCTTCCCTCCCCGCCCATACAGACAAGGAGCAGGCCTAGGCTTCTCTAAGTAGGCTCAGGAATGGTCCTGAGAACGATCCCTTGAGGACACAGGTCCCTATTAGCAGAAATGACATTCAAACACAAAAAAACTACCACATGCAAAACCTGGCATGTCTCAGGCTGGGAACAGCCCACAGCAGAGCTATCTCCCCTTTGCGCTTCCTCTTGGCTTTCCCTGCCTCAGGGCTTTTCCAGCCAAAGAGAAATATGGGGGTTTCACTTTTACTGCAGACCACAGTTGCTCTGATGTTTTAAAAAAGATTTCTCCATCTGAACAGATATAAGATCAGGATCCAGTTCTCCAGGACAATGATCAGTTGCCAGCTTTCTTTACTGATTTGCATTTTGTCTCATGGGAATCCTCCTTGTATTTACTGATCTTCATCCCAGCCTCATCATTCCAGCCTTTTCCTATCATTTTCTCCTAGTT
This sequence comes from Erpornis zantholeuca, assembly GCA_013400515.1. Taxonomy (NCBI): domain Eukaryota; kingdom Metazoa; phylum Chordata; class Aves; order Passeriformes; family Timaliidae; genus Erpornis; species Erpornis zantholeuca. Next base: position 15,187 of record VZTN01005213.1, on the reverse strand, counting down.
CCCATACACAACTTACCAACTTACATTTTCTACCCTCTTCATATTCAAATAAAGTGAGGTCTCAGGATACAGAAAAAGGTCACTGAGATAACAGAAAGGTTTATTTCACTCTAAAGTGCCTAAGTGTCCACATTTTGGTGCTGGCAGCATCACTAGAAGAAAAGTTTGTTCTTCTTCAGCAGCTGCAGGGAAGGAAGGAAGAAAGGAATATTGGTGCACTCTAGGGATGCAACCCCCACACTCAGTGATGCAACCCAGAAACAAGAGATTAAATCTTGCCAGAGAAATAAGAAATTTAAAAATCCCCAAAATTGACAAATTTAGCTGCTGAACTCTAACAACTCTCCCTGAAGCAAACAAGCAAAAACTGACTGAATTTTTAATAGCAGCTGATTAGCTAACCAAACTTTCACACTTCTTTTGCGACAATAGTGAAAGCTGTGCCCTGACTTGCTTATCACTCCTGCCAAATGGCAAGTCCTGGCTTTTGCAAGGGAGCTGTAGTTATTCTCAGTAACACAATAACTTAAAATAATGAATACAGACAAAGCACCCTCATTTTACTCTCTTGAACAGCAGAAAAATTTCAGCAAAATTCTAAAATAAAATGGAATTTTCCAATCTAAGTACCTCAACTAGCATCTGAAAGGGGTCTTCTAATGGATCCTTGCTGCCGTGGCTAAGACAGTAAGAGTGCCAACTGCATGTTTCTGACAAATGGATGGCAGACAAAGATGTAAGTTTTTACACCCTTATGAGCCATTTGGCCAGAGAAGAAACATTGAAACTTGATTTTTTTCTCCCACTACAAGTATTCACTTGTCATCAGTCCACTGTGGGGATGATGCTGTGGGAGAACACCTGTCTACACCAATTTCTTGTTCTCTTCAATCCATAATTATATATCCCTGGGAAAAAGGTTCTGAACTTCATACTATAGGCACCTCCAAATAATTATTTCACTCTAAATTACATTAAAAGTATTTTGTGGAGTTGTTTTTCTTTTTCTTTTTTTTTTTTTAATTTCTGTTTTAAACAAGGCAATATATTTTAATAATAATGTGTTGAAATTTTTTATTAAACCCTCTGTAAATTTAAGAAAATATTTTAAAATAGTTTTCTTTAATATTGAAAAACACCTTCTTGAACAAAAAAGCTCACTCTTAGTCATTCAACACCTGACATGTCAAAACAAGAGAATGAGCATGCAATGTTAAGGCTAAAAGGGGGCAGCTCTCACTGTGACAGATTAGTTTCAGCAACACCAAGAGCCACAACAGAAAAGCTTCTTGCATCTACTTGCATGAGTCTTGTACTTAGCCTACCAACTTTACAGCTCAGGAATTGCTTCTTCTGCGGTCTGTACAAAACCAAATAGAATCAGGGGATCATGCCCTCATGAAGTATCTGGACTGTATAATAGCAATAATTATAGAGCAGTATTATTAACAATCAGCCTACATTTTTCACTGTGACAGATTCAATGCACTATGGAATCCAACTTTTAATTGAAAAATAGTCAAACTATAGCATTGCTGCTTGCAAAGATAAACCTTTCATTTGTACATGGATGCAGTCTTGTCTCAGTCTAACGCAACAGCTTTGAGGAAGATTGCCCTCATCTGTCTCAACTGTTTGCTATTTGCTAAACATAACACCTCAAATCTCCCTGAGACTAGAGAGCAAACTTGAGAGAATCTTGGCCTATGTTTTACTTAGTGGGGAATAACTGCTTCCTTCAAGCATGATTTAAAACAGTCCAAAAGGATTTTATTTTAACCCCAGAAACTAACATGCCAAAAATCAGTGTTGGGAAGCATGAGATGAAATTAATAGATAACTAATTTTATATTTAAAATATTGATGTGTCATATGGAAGGTTTATTTATATAAAAAATAGTCACTACAACACATTGTTCTATGCTGTGCTTAAAAAATCCCAAATTCAGATACCACAGCCTTTGATTTGCATAGACATTAGTATGTGATGTGCCCCTCTATATCCCTCCAAGATACAGCTAGATTGATGCTGTGATAGTGGATGTCTTATTACTTTCTGGGTAAAAACACCACCTTCAACTCTAGCTCCTCATTAGGGGCCAGTCAACAAATTGCAACTCATAATTGAGATCTGATTTTGCAAAAGGGAGCCACATGTGAAAAACCCTGTTAGGTTGCATGATGTGATTGTTGGGAACAGTTGAATCTGCATTAAAAGACATATCAGTCTAGAAAATTTAGCAATTTTCTAGAAAGAAAAATTTAGACAAAAAAAAAAAGGAACTACATTAAATGAGTTAAATTACAAAGATAACGTTTGGAATTTTTGCTTATTCTCCTCTCTTTAACATGGAGGATTGAGGCTAAATAAGATTCAATATTCATGTACAATTAGAAATACTTCCAACTACATCCAAGGGCTGTAGTTGTAATGTCCTCACAGACAGGCCTTAATAAAGTTTTCTCCCAGCAATAAATGTTAAGTACATACATATTTTTCCTTCTCAAGTTAACTAGAAGTGTGACAAAAATGGGGAAAAAATTCTGATTTAAAGAGAAATGTGCATCCTACTTTATTTCTGTGAAATTTGGATGTACAGTGAGCACAAACATCTCAAAGAATCACCCAAAATTCTGCTCAGTTAATTACTGAAAGTATCTCCATGTATTTAAGTGGAATTCAGACAACTGACAGAGCAATTCTTTTTGCAATAGTCAGTAAGTGCTTCTTGAACTGGGTCTGTCTGAGAAAGAGACAATTTTCCCCATAGCAGCCCTCCCAGTGCTGAGCTTTGCATGGGGAGCTGGAAAGGTGTTGATAACGCACCAGTGCTTTGCCTACTGCTGAGCAGTGCTGGCACAGCATCAGAGCTGTCTCTCCAACGTCCCCACCTCTCCAGTAGGCTGGAGGTAGGCAAGATCTTGGGAGCAGATGCAGGCAGGACAGCTGACCCAAACTGACCAAAGGGATATTCCATACCATATGCAGTCTGCTCAGCAATAAAAGCTATGAAAGATAAGAGGAAAAGAGGGGGGCCACTCGTTATTATGATATTTGTCTTCCGGAGCAAACACTACATGTACTGAAGCCCTGCTTCCTGCTGATTGAAAGTACAGAATAAATCCTTTGTTTTCCTCTGCTTCTTCACATGGCCTTTCTTTTGCTTTATTAAACTGCCTTTATCTTGACACAGGAGGTTTCTTCCCATCTTATTTTCTCCTTTCTTATTTTCCCCCCACCCTGTCCTACTGAGGAGGGGAGTGAAAGAGCAGCTTGGAGGGCACCTGGCATCTAGCCAAGGTCAACCCATCACACTCCTCCAGATGTCATCCTGGAGAAAGCAGTGCACATCTATCTCGCATATTTGTCTCTGGGACAGGTGGCAATAAATTTCTACTTCTCTGCTTTAATTTTGATAGTCAGACAGGCAGACAGGCATTCATTTCACAGTGGATTCCTTTTTGTCAGCATTTCAGAATATTAGCTCTTTCACAGTCTTCCTAAAGACTCCTAAAACTGAGTCTTAGTTCAAATTTCATGAACACCAGAAGTTGGTTCACATAAAGGTCAGTTTCCTAAGTTTCATCATTCTCCCTTGTATTGATTCACTTTAGCCATACAGAGAAGGTTCAAGCTTACTTCTACTTCACCACAAAATGTTTTGGATGCTACACTGTGGGAAATGTAACAAGTCTGAACTGATCAGTATGTGAAAACATGTTAAAGGTAACTTACGTGGAAAATTGGACTGATGCTGCTTTTACAGCTAAAATCCACTAAAAAACAAGAAAAAAAGAGTGACATTCCAACCAGACATGCATTCCTACTAATTATCACGAATCAGGGTGGAGGAACTCCATTTAGTATTTAATACATCATGGCTCTCTTTTCAAGACCTCGATCCTCTTGAATGGATGCTAATTTAACATTCAGAATAAAGTAAGATCTTTAACATTTAAACAAAACAATTAATATTTACATAGAAAAATTATGTTTCCTATAATAGATCAGTGGTAATACACAATGAAAATTGCTTTTTTAGTATTTGATCCTGGACTCTGATACTGTTAATGTCACTAAAAAAGTAAAAAAAACACCTAAAGTAGCCTTTACAGTAAGAGTCTAAATATATTTACGATGGACTTACAGGTTTACCTAGGATCCAGACATGAGACTTTAAATAATATAGATGTTGTCTGAGTGGAGGCTTAAAGCACAGTTGCACTGAAGCCAATTTAAAGGATCCAACACTTTAAGGGAGTGTAGTTTACATGTGTCACATTATATTGCAATCTCCCATGTTGCTATCCCTTATATGATAATTACCAGAGTAGCAGCCAATGTAATCACTCATCAGTGGTGGCTCAGTGCCAGAAGTTTTTGCTAAGGTTCTGGAATTTCTGCTCACTAAGTTACCGAAAAGAGTCCTTGCTACTGCTTCACTATGCACAGTGAATACCTTTGCCTTCCAGACACCTTGGCTATTTCGTTACTCCTGCAAAACATCTGTGCAACTACTGCAGAACACTTCAGGTGCTGACAGGCTATCAGAAGGGACCTGCTGGAAGAAATCAGAAACATAATCAACAAGAAAGAAAAGGGTCACAAAAATCCAGATAAATGTTTTAATGTAAATGAAGAGAGGAAAAATACGATAACAGGGCTGAGTGCAGAATAGACAGGAATGGGATGACAGCAGAAGAGCATAAAATGAACATGGGGAGAGGTTAGTGAAAGAAAGGAACTGAATTTTGGCTGCACTCCGCACAGCTGGGTTTGACTACCACTGAAGCCATCAGAGGAGATTAGACAATGCCTTTTGCTATGAGGGGCAGTCAAGCCTCTACCAAGCCTAGAACTTTTACAAGGAACAGAAAGTGTTGAGATTCCCTTAGGTGTGTGAATTAAGCCTCTCTTTCTGCTGGAAAGATGCAAGGTGTCCTTGAGGAGTGGGAGGAAAAGGAAATGCCTTCTACAGCCAGAAAGCAGAAGGAAGGCACAGGATTCTCACCCTGAAAACAGCTCCCCCAGCTCACTTGGGTATGACATTGCCAGGAGGTGAAGAAGAAAAGCATATGCTGTAACTACAACACTTCAAAAGCCATGTCGATGAAAAATATTACACCAGCTCCTACCATGCATGCCTATATTATAGGGAAATTGTATGTTTTTCAGTTGTATACTACCTTAAAGAAAGGGGTGATGTCTATTAGTTTACTGAACCTAAAAGCAATCTCTTTTACAAATTAAAAACTCTAATGAAAAGTCTGATTCTTTTTCTTATTCAATACAGCGCAATCATTCAAAAAGTATAGACTTAAAGCAATATTGCTGATCAAATATAATATATTACATTAGATATAAATTCCATATTAAAATAGGGACTTTTACTAAAGAATTACTTTTTTTCAAATAAATTACTGAAACTTTTGCATTATGAAAGCTCTCAGGCAAAATTAATGGTTTTGTTTTGCAAATTAATTTAGATATTAAAAAATTATATTTTCAACCAAGATCTCAGTTACTCAGATTAAATATTAACCAAAAGCTGTCTTCTGCTTAAATAGAATTTAGCCTTTGAAGTGTTTTTATTAATCTCTTCTGATGTAGGTGCTTGAAATTCTATGAAAGTGCTGCTGCTACCAGTTCTGTGCATCACTTACTGTAATTTATTTTCAGAACATAATTCTATTTATAAATGAAAATCCTATTAAAAGAAGACAAGAAAAATTAGTCCTAGACTTTGCATTGGTAGAGTAGAAACAAAATGAGCGGCCTAACCTGAAGTGACATTTACAAATTACCTGTTAATTTAAACTGGGTTGAAGGATGACAGAGTTTAGTCGGACTGACAGGAAGTACCGAAGGAATGACAGCTGGGCCTGTAGTGGCCATAAAGCTCCCATAGCAAGCACATTTATCTGCTTCTCTGGGAAAACCTTCCCTTGTAGTAAATAATATATTTGTAAAAATATTTACTTCATGGCAGCCCAATAACTGAACATTTTATGGAGCTGAACTCCTCCCCCACTCTGCCATGCCCTCCTTTTAATTCTCATTTTTGCTAGGAATAAGGGCTTTAAGATGGCCACCTGCCTTTAGTCACATGGTTGATTCATCACCACCCCCCTAAAGCTAAACCACATGATTTTCTTAATGAAAATGAGACAAGAAGTGACAAGGCTTGTATCCTTTAGTTGCTTCAGGATAACATTCATGCCCTGAGACCAGTTCCTTTGTTTGCTAGACATTCTTTGAACAGACACGATTGCATATCAAGGCCATGCAGTGCCAAATATTTATAAGGATAATAATAGCTGCTCTCACTCCACTTACAAATAGCACTGAGAAGACTCAGAACAAAGTGCTAAGAGTCTTGTTATTTATTCACTTTTGAAAACCAAAATGTTTTCTGAAGGAAAGGCTCCAGTGTCTTACACTTTAAACACTTTCCATATGTACAAACTTTTATAAAATATTTAAGCTACAAATGGAATATTTGGGACTCTTAAAATAATCTAGTGACAATTACTTAGGAATCTGTCCCTCTTATGACAAACAACAAAGGACCATACCAGACAGCTACTGTAGCTTTTTTCTGCAGGAGAGCACCACACACGTGGAGACACATATATGGAGGCATGTATGCAGGCTATAGTTAAGATAACTCAGCTCACACACAAAATGCTCTGGTGCATGCTTAATGAAAAATACTTTAATATTTTTAAAGAGCAAGCTGTATTTTATGTAAATATACACATAAATTTAAAATATACCTTGGTTTAGGGATCTCAAAAGCATTATCTCCTGGGCCAGGCCATGGTCTGCCCCTCACCCACAGTGCCTCACGCAGTCCAAAGGCCATGTTGCAACCACACTCTGCTTACCCTCGGGGAACACAACCTGTGCTGATATAATGCAGCTGGGTGTAATTATAAAGGTGTCTCTATTTTTGCAAGAAAAAAAGTTGTATTAATTCCTCTGCCTTCATGAATATGAGTGTATTTATAGATACAAAACAAAAGGTATATGGAGATCGTGTTTATGTTCCAGAGCAAAGGTATGAATTCCCATAACTTATTTCAACAAAATTCAGAAGCCCTCGTTATAATGCCATTTCCACAAACCTTGCTTTTGAAATTGACAGTCAAAACACAGAAATGTCAACCATAACCAAGCCTGCAACACCAAACAAACTCAAGGGTTTCTGTAGGGTGCTGTGGAACACTTGCCAGCAGGTACCATCACCTTGCAGTAGACATTTTAAATGTAATTCATTTCTGATTTTTAATCTTAGCATGGGACCCCTGATTTTTTTCTTTTTAAATAATGGTTTGACAGAGATGTAATTTTACACCTACTGTACAAAAGATTTTCCTTATTTAATAGCAGAATATAAATTCTGGAGGCAAAGAAAGATCTTATTATTATGGAAGAATAGTAAAATAAGATCTACTATACCATTTTTTTTTTTAATTAGACATTGTACCTTAGTCAAAGATCCAAATATAGACTGTGCTCTGGCCTGTAGTATGACATTGATGAGAAATGGTCCTCAAGTTCTACTTCAAGAGTCCAAGAGGACACAATTAATATTTTGATTTCTCTCAAGAAAAAAGGGGCTCCTGCAATACATAAAAATTTTGAAGCTCTACTGATAGTGGGAGGAAAGTAACAAAAAATAGTAAAATTGGGGAAAAAAAAAAGAAAACTGAGTTACTATATTTGATGTGCTAGCCACAGATTTCCTCCCTCACTAAAACTGGTAAGGGTTCACCTCCCTCACAGAAAGGAGAAATGACCAGTGGGAGTAATCAGCGACAGAGTAAGAAGGATCTTTACTATGGAGATGTTCAATACAATGAGGAGTAACATAACCCCATCTCCAGCTTGACTCGATGATATAGAATGCTTTCATGTGTCTTCATGCATCTTTCATATATCTTTAGAGAGACCGTCTTCCATTTAGATTTGGAGATAGAACTAATATACAACATTTTATTAATTCTCTCCCACACACTTTGCCCAGAACACTGAATACCTCTTTGACCAATCACAATTATTTATCCCAGTTTATTAACTGTCCCTGTATTGTAAGACTGATGTTCTTGCCCTTATAGAGTGTATCAAGGACATATGATAACGATCAATGTTATTTTAACACTGCACAAAGGCCAGGATGTCAATGCCATTTCTTCATTAGAAAAGAATACTATTGATTATTAACTAGAGACTAGCTAGAAATGAGGAAATTAATAAGCAGATTACCCAACTACCAATTACCTGCAAAGACTTAGTCAGGTATTCAGGATGTAAATTAGTTACATGTGGTGGTGAATGTGGACTTGTTCAATATTCAGCACCATTATTTCGATTGGCTGTATTACAGGAGAAGTAATTTAGGCTATAGTTGCACCAAATGGAAAGAAAGAGGTTACTTTTTGGTTTAGTCATACCTACTTTCAAACTATCACATGAGAAGTTCTCTCAGAACTAGTCCAATGAACTGCAGCAAACAGAGCTAATATTCATCATGCCTTGGATGTCATGTGTTAGTCAGTGACTGAATAACATCGAATACTCTGCTGGAAAAGTTTGGCCTCTTCCAAGTCTCTGAATGCTACTTCTGCACCCCTGAGGCTCCATCCACAGGGTTCACACCATATGTACTTAGCTCACATCATCTCTGTCCAGAGAATCTCCGATGTGTTTCTACTGTCAAAAGATCTAATTGCTTTCTACACATGCAGAAAATGTAAAATTCACTGCTGTCTGCTGTGGTTTATTCTTACAACTGCAGAAATTCATACCTTTCCCTTTTTTTTTTGGTTTTCTTTGGGTTTTTGTTTGGTTTGGTTTGGTTTGGGTTTTTTGTTGTTTTTGTTTTTGTTTTGTTTTGTTTGGTTGGTTGGTTTTGGTTTTGTTTTTGTTTTTTTTGTTTTTACTTACCTGCCTTCTATTGAATTTTAGAAGAGTTAATTCTGATGCCCTGGCAGAAAAAAATAAGCTCTACAAGGCACTTTGCAGCTCAGACTGCTGCTTCAGGAGGTCATGTCACTAGATACGAAGCATTTTATGTAAGACTCCAACCAGCATTCTGAATTCCCTGATTCCTGTAACCCCAGGGAAAATGGGTGCCAGCAATAAGTCATGTGTCTGTACAATGGCAGAAGACCTTCTTATTCTTTGTTTGCTAAATAGTCAGTTATCTGTGGAAAACACTCCCAAATGTTTTTTAAATTTTATTCTACATCCTATAAATACCACTGAAAACCTAATGCATACAGCTGATGCACCTTCATCAGAGCCCTTCATTTTCAGAGAGAATTTACATTATTGGAATCCTGTTTTCTGTCCCTCCAGTAACTGAGCATCATGGTGCTGATCATTCAGAGCAAAGGAGAACTATGATCTGCATGCCATCCTAAAATACTTCTAGCTTTGTCTCAGCTATAGGACTTGAAGGAGGAATTAATTCAGAGAAATTCCTTTGGTCTATGTCTCACAGCCAGCTTAGACCTTACAAAAAGGGGTAAAAGCAGGAAAATTGTGTTCCTTACAATTCTGCATCTCTTAGTGATGAAACCTCTTGAGGAACATTACAGTGTTTTCAGGCTGCCAGGCAGACACCAGGTAAAACCAGGAAGCTCTTACTTCCTTATTGGAATCACAGTCTGAGCATAAAAGTGATTTAGATGTTTAAATACATTCTCTAAGAACCACTGGGATTCTTGAAAATCACTGTTTTCTTGCAATACCTTTACAAAAACTCCCAAATTTCTACTGGCAGCAAGGCTGAAAATTGCCTAAACATGACCATGTAAAGCAGTTTGGTGACTGATCCACACCTGGACACAACAGCCTTCAAAAATTAGACACCTGTCCATCCCCTCAAAAGAGTTCATCAGATAGCTCTGCCCAGCCCACACAGCAAGCTGGAGGCTCTGTGTTGCTGCCACTCAGCCTCGTAAATCTAGACATTGCTGTAATACTTAGGACATGCTGTCGATTCCCTTGTGTGATTTGGAGCAATGACTGGACTCAGGTCTACCTCCTCCCAGGACCCTCATAAGATAAGATCCTCAGAGGCAAGTCTTTCTCAGCAGTGCTCATTGAGGCTGTTTTATTCTCTTTAAATTGCTTAAACATTTTTTGGGGACAAAGAAAAAGGAGGGATGTGTTCAGGCTGGCAGCCAGAACAACCCCTAAGAAACCCAATTATTCATTACTGCACACCAAGTTTCCCCTGTATCATTCTGATCATGCCACACAGCAGCTGTTTACTGGGGCCACAAGGCATAAGAGCAAAGCAGCAGAAGCATCAGGAGGGAGACACAGAAGGAACAGCAACAACAGCAAGACACACTCTGCATAACAAGAGCAAGGCTATCAGCTGCGTACCTACACTGGCCATCCCAACCAAAGGCAGTGGCACCCCAGAGATGCATGGAAAATTAAGGAATGAAGAGGATCAGGAACACTCTCCTTTAGGTGTCATAAAACCTACAAACTGAGGTTGAAACTTCACTTGTAAACATCCTGCTTTAATCAATCACAGATGAACTGCACGAGAAATACATAAAAGGAAGGGACGGGTGTGCAGGAAACGAGGTATCCACAATAATTTGTTGATCATTTGCCATCTTCTCCTTCTACGGAGGCAACTTAAAAAAAATGTGCAAAAATCCAAAGAATGCACATAAGGTAGTTTTTCAACCTACTAGTCACATAAACTAAGGCAGTATCTGCCAGCAGTAAAACTTTTTTCTTCCAAAGGTTCTTTTATATAATGATGTGTTCTTTGCCCTCATTACTTAGAGGAGGCTCAGATCAATGGATTTGCTGATTTCCATAAGAATATTTTGAGTTTTGAACCAGATCCTTATTGCTGCTGGTAACACACACCAGAATGCGGACAATCATTTTATTCGCACTGGAATATGGGAAACATTTGGAGACTGTTTCCAGCTTTGGCAATAACTCCATGCTGTTGTGGCACCAGCCTCATCATCATGGCCACCTTCATTTGGTTCTTTCCAGCCCACAGGGACAGGGGCCTGCAAGGAAGTGGCAGTGTGTGACAGAACCTGTGCTGCATTCTCTGTAACCTCACTGGTTCTTTCTTTCCAAACTGAGACTTTCACATCTATGCTCAGAAAACCCTTTTTACCAAATCTCTAGACAGAGGACTAAGGCAAGACTGAGGCATCCATATATAGGATCTTTGGAGCATTCTTTTAAAAGAAATTTAGCTCTAGCCCTACTGAATTTATATTTCACTCTGTCAGAGTGAATGAAGTGGGGTGTGACAAACGAATGCTTACTTGTCCATTGCTTTCCATTTCCTTGTGCTCATTTGGATGCTACAATAATAAAAAGCAGAAATACTGAAAGCAAAGAGCATTAGTGGCAGAAGTCTCCAATCCCCTTTCCTATGGGAAAGGCATAAAATAAAAATCTATTATTCCTTCCATCTATTTGTATTTATTTTTTGATCAGTAAAAATTTAAGATGCAAATCCTGACATCTGCCATGAATATCTGTAAGTCTAAACTGGGAGAACTGGTTAATGTAAGAGGGTTTTGGATACTTACTAAAAGCCCTAGAGCCCTAACTGGATAGACTCAGGCCAAGATATGCAGTCTAAGGAGCTCTTGTGGCTTTGCTTTGATTAAGATAGTATCTAAGTAAATAAATGTTCTCACCATCATGTGCCTTGGGGATGAATATCTGGTCTTATAGCCATAGTAAAGACCCTTAGGACTATGCACTGGCCAAACATTGAAACAGAGAGATTCGGTGCTCCTTTCCAGTACAGTTTGAAGAACTTCCAAGAGCTTGAACAAAAATACTGAGAAAGGAGTTGTTTATACTTCCTATAGTTTTTCAAAGACAGCCATAAAAGACTTTGATCATTAAATGAAAATGGATAATATCCCAAATTCACCCAGGGACCACAGCTATAGAATCTCAGGAGAGTTTCTTCAGTGGGTATATCTTTCCCTGTTCAAGGCTTCTGTTCTTTTGATACGATCAGTTAATTTGCTTATCTTAAATGCTGACTGGCATGCAAGATATACAAGGTACACCAGATAGAAATAAATACATAAAATTTTAGCTCCCTTAATTTTACCAGACAGATTTAATAAATGCACATAACTAATGGGTATATAATGACTTCCTAAACTCCTACTTGTAGATCATGCATTCTATTTCCCAGTACATCTTTTTTCCCATGAAAAATTTAATTGGAAAGTCAACAAGAAAGAAATCATACTGGGGACATTTTCTATCCATTCCTTTACATTTTCACTCTTTGCAGAATGTGGATAGTACGTTTTTATGGCATGTTTGGTTGCTATTCAAAACATTTTTTTTTTAATTGAATAGCAAAGTTATTAGGTGAGTAGAATCCTGTATGCATAATAAGAGCACAATTTAAAGGTGTCCCTAGGCTAATTTATGAAGCACTAAATCAAATGGAAAGTTTTTCCTTTTTCTTAAAGAGGAAACCTGCTTTTTCAGCTGGTTTTGTCTGTTTTCATGGTCTGCACATTGATCATAGCCTGGTACAGTTAGTCAAATGCATATGGGAAAAGAAACATCAGAGGGCTGAAACTAATGATATGTACACTCTTGTTGGTTTGTTTCACTTCCTTTCCTAGATGAATTCCCTGTTAACTAGTGCACAAGCCATTACTGAATAACGTTCACAGGCACTGACCAGTGATAGAGAATATAATTAATGCACAGAAGTTTTGCAAACAGATATTTGTGATTGCACGAAGACCAGGTTTGTAAGTTAACCTAGTAAAATGTTATGTGAAATACCTTTCTTTTCACAGCCCAGCAAGGATGTATAGGCACATTAAGTTTCCAATAAACTACTGAAAAATATGTGCATTCCAGAGTAGGTGGTGTTGCTTCTTACTGTCACTGTGTGAAAATGATTCTTAGTGCACACATGCAGATCTCAAAGCACATTACAAAAGTAAGCAGGTAGCACTCCCATTTGTATCGATGGGGGACAGAACCACACAGATGGCACAAACTCCATGACTCATCCAAAACAGAGACAAAAACAAAACACAAGGCTCTTGCCTAGATCAGCACATTATTGCCTACTTGTATTTTGCATTTGTTAGTAGTGCCTTACAGAAACATCTTCCAAAATGATATTTTACCCGCAGGTAATTCTTACTGACGGCAGTTGCTGGACTTTCACAGTCCAAAAGTTCTCTGAGCAGAAATAGTTTGCAGTTTATACATTGCTCTACAGATAGCCCTATAAAGATTTTTTTGTCTTAGTTTCAAGCATAAGAAGTTACAGGGAAAAATCATTATGTTAACAGGACCTACCCGGCAGTTTTGGACTGACTAATATGGGCACTCACCTTAGACAAGTAAGAAGCTCTTCTTGGGAAAGAGGCAGAAAAGACAGCAGAAATTTCAGTTCACTGGGGGCTATTGCAACAGTGTAGTCATTGACTGAGAAAGCAGTTCCTATGTTTTGGTTCTTTTCATGTTTGATTTAAAATGTAATCTGTTCCATTATTAGGTACTCTCATCATGGGACGTTAAATTAGACATATTGTGGAAATTCCAAAGTTCAAACACATCACCAATTGTTCAATTGGTAGCAGTTACATCCTAAACTGGTAAACTGGACCTGATAGTATCCAGCAGAACTGCACTATGGATTCACAGAGCTAGCATTTGATTTTATAGTCATGTTTTATATCTCTCCTTAACTAAAGAGAACCTAAGGACTTGGATCTATGTATTTTTGTCCTTCAGAAGGACAAATCATGTTTTCTGTTCATGCAACTAGCATGAGTGCTACAGCCCCCTACATGACACAGTTTCAAGGGTATAATTAGCACAACACAGTCCTTACTTGTCTTACAGATGCCACCATCTGATGCTGAAAGGGAGAATATTCTATTCTTATATCAGTGTTGACAGTAACCAGAATAGCTTGAACTTCACCAAATATCCTGTCCCAAGAAGCTGCCCTTCTAATATCGGATTTTTTACAGTTGTTATCTATAGGAAGCATAGAAAATTACTCACAGAAATATCATTTGGACTTTTTAAAATACCTTGCAGAATTTTAGCTTCATAAACTGAGATAAACACACATTTTTCCATTTGGAATACATAATATTACTCCTTTATCATTTTTATTTGAAAGAAAGCTGTACTTATTTAGTTGGCTTGTTCTCCGTGATACTCTCTTCTTTATAGCTATGTAATATCCACACCATAGGCTGTTGAACCAGCTGCTTAGTAGTTCCTCAGAGCAGTTCCTTCAATTACTCTGAAAAATCTCTTCCAAGATGCTTTGCCCTAAACTCTCCAAAATCAGAGCAGCCATAGAAAACTGTGGTATAGAAGTCCTTAACAATGCAATATGTACTCAAATATTTCATCTGCATGCATAAAGGTAGGTGTTGAAACCCTCAGGCAGCATATTGGACTGGGTGAACAGTCAGGGCCACTGGAAGACTTTACTAAAAAAGTTATGCCTAGGTTCACCACAGGAGAAGGCAAATAGGACGAAGAGAAGTTATCATAGGATTTAATGACATTACCATGCCTTTCCAGTGACACTGAGGTGCGACATCTGTTCCACAGGCTGCAGTTTCAATGGGCAGTGAGAAAAATGTTCCCTTAATTCAACAGACATAGAATTTATTTTAACAGTTGGAAGTAACTGCACTCTTTGAAGGTAAACAGGACCAACATACATGCATTACTTTAAGATCCAGTAAACCCCTTTCTGAGGGCATAAGCATTGCACATGTCTCATGCTGGCCTCATTTGCATGACTGAAATTCATCCCAAATACACCACACAAAATACTGCAGAATTTCTGTGCCTACAAGAAGAAAAAAGGACTGGTCTTAATGTTTTATTAAAGTCTCAAAATTCTGAACTGTGTGGTGCCATTTTATATGTGTTGGCAATATCCTCATAAATACCTGTGACAATTTTCATTAACATAAAATACAAAGTGGAATTGGACATGATTTAAAATTTAGACACGTACTTGCCACATTTAAAAATGTACTTCACAGATATATTTTTAAACCATATATTTTTCAAAAACAAGTCAATTCAATGCCTTATATTTTGAGTTTTAATTCCAATCAAGCTAATTTCTAGTCATCATAAACACATACC
>VZTN01005179.1:17617-56831 GCA_013400515.1 Erpornis zantholeuca | reverse complement strand
TCAGAGAGATTTGAGTTACCTGTGGAGCAACTTTCCCACTCCCTGACATACACCTGGTGGTCCTGAAAGACATCATGACAAATATCCACTCGCCAGATTTAATGCTCTAAAAAGCACCCAGATCTTATTGCTCCAGTTGAAGTTAACTCTCAAAGACAGAAGACAGGGATGCATGTGTCTCGAAGTACCTCAGGTAGCATTAGGGAAATGAAGTGCAATGGAAAAAAAACATTAAACTCATAGTATATGCAACATATCGAGTCAGACTGCTGTTCCCATGTACTGGTAATGGCCATCTATCTAAAAAAAAAAAAAAAAAAGAAAAGAAAAGAAAAGTGATCAGTCTGTTAGAAAAGAAAAATCTCAAAGCAGAAATGAACTACACAGGAGTTGCAGATCAGCCTATAAACTTTTAAACATGTTGACTGCTATTAAAAAAAATCAGAAAGAAGTACAACAAAGTCATAGTTATGAGCTAAAATATGCACATAACCCCTAGAAAAAGAACTGTGTGTCACTGGGCAGGAAAAATTATTTTCCCATGTGATCATTGACTTAATTATGTGTTTAGCCCTGACACCAGGCAGCCTGTGAAAATAATTATACTATATACCTTTGCAAGGCAATCCATAGAATGCATGTTATTTTATGATCCACATTCCAGAAATGCTTCAGTCACTGAATTTTGTAACTTTTAACTAAAGATGTGAGTATTGCATCATGATTGTCCGATTTGTCACTTTTTCAAAGACTACCAAATGATTCCTCAGAGACACAGCTGTTTAACTTAAGACTATCTTTTTACAGTGATATCAAAGTAAAAGTAAAACCACCTGAGGTATCCAGCTTTAGAGACAACATAATGAGATCAGAGATTCTGCCTGCAAAGAAATTAACTTATGGCTGATTAATGAAAGTAACCTTAAATAGCAGGCACCCTGCCAAGAACAGGATACTATAACAAATGGGTGGGAAAAAACAGGCACCTTTCAAGGGGCCTGGGCACAGCAGCCTAGAAATTTGAGCAAGCNTTTCAAGGGGCCGGGGCACAGCAGCCTAGAAATTTGAGCAAGCTGCTTTCAAATTTGATCCCAGCAACTTTGAATGACCAAATAAGTCATATCTTTTATAATGTCCTTCATAAATTCTCCTTTTCCATGTATTCTATAACGAGGTAGATAATGGATCGAATTAACTGTTGATGAAAAAAAGTGTTACTATGTGATAAAAATTTTGCATGTTCTTACAGGAAAAACCCAGAAATAATAATAATGAAAAAAATCTGCTGAAGAGCCTCTGCTACACTCATAATTTGTAAAATGTTACATCAGCAGTACGTTTTGTCTGTTGGTGTAATTCATATTAACTATCTTCATCTCAATTACTATTGCTCCTGTTCTCTTTGTCTGGCATAAGATCAAGGTCCCCAAAAATGAGCTTCCAAAAGACACTTTGCTGGTCTTTCTGACATTTTTTTGCTACTTCTGCCTATGCCACCATTTACTGATATTCCGTTTTCCCTTCAATAAGAGTGAAAGCACAATTGCAGAAATAGTTTTTGATTGAAAATTAAAGATTAATATAAAATCCAGACATTTAGGATCTTGTCAACCGCAACAAACTGTTAACAATCCCACAGTGTTTTGCATACTCTGGTTCTGAGCCATTCACCATGCACTCACTGTCAGACATGGGTCTCAGCAGAACTACTGATTCTCTTACAAGCAGCCTGCATAAGGAGGCCTGGAATGTTTAGCAGTTTGTGGAATGAAACATATGTAATATAGATGTGAGTGTATACACAGAACTATTCAGGACTTCTACAGGATAGAAGCTCTAGTTGTGTATGAAATCTGTAAAACTATCCATCACAACAGAAATTGCTAAAAAGTTGTAGGTGATTAGAAATGGATTTTCCTGAAATCAAATTATATCATTTCAATATGGCCAGGCAAGGACAGTAATTTCACTTGTCTGAAGGAATGTGTTATTCTACAAATCAGCTGGCTTCAACAGTGGCTGTCAAAAGTACTCAAGAGTTTGATATTGTCAGAGGGGTTATATTCAGCTCTCAGAATTGCTCATGTGTGGCTTTGTATTTGATAGTTGAAGAAGAAACCAGGCAACCATACATTGCTTTTAATGTGCTTTCTTTAAACCTAATGCTGGGCACACAAATCTGATACAGCTTGTAATACTATGACATGCTGACAGTGAGCTTTTTCTCATCAATCTTGTATTAGCTTTGGTGCTTAATTTCCTGGGTAAATGTATACTGTGCACTTTTGTAAGTGCATACACCCGATGCCCCATCCTATGAAAAGTCATGACTTCACTGCATGTCACCTGTGAAGAGTCTAACTAAGACACTAAACAGCCAAATCTTTTGTGCTTGTGACCAAAGGCAGGATTTTATCTGCCAGACACCTACAACAAACCACTGCAGGAAAAAAAAGGCATCCCAGGTTGAATGGACACAGAGAAAGGCAAAATAAAAATTTCTCTGACAACTCAGGGATCAGAGCAAAATGGTTAATGATTTGCATTCCACTTGCATGACAAAAACCAACAAAGTACCAGAGATTCCTGCAAGGAAACGCTGGAGCCAGGATCTTCAGAGCAAGACAAGGGGCAACAGATTGAAACTGAGACAAGAGAAATTCTAACCAGATATAAGAAAAATCTTTCTTCCCATGAAGACAGCCAAGTAGTAGAACAGGTTGCCCAAAGAAGTTGCACCATCTCCATCTTTGAAGGTTTTCAAGCCCTGACTGGTTAAAGCCCTGAGCAATCTGATTTGACCTCATTGATAATAATGCGTGAGCAGGAGGTTGGTCCATACAACTCCTGAAATCCCTTTCAATTTCACTTATTCTATAAATCTGTGAACTAAGTCTTTGACCTCTTTTCATTAAAGATATTGTAAATGCAGATGGTCTCTTTTCAGAGATGTAATCTGTTTCCATAATAATATGCAACTGAAACATTCTTAGCTTGAAGGTAAAAATGTTGACTTACTTCCAGCTTCCCAAAGTAAGATGGGCAAGAAAGAAAGAAAAACCCCAAACCTTTATTGACATAAACCAACAGAGAGTGGTTTAAGTTTTCTCAAGTATTAACATTATAATTAGGGAACAAGAGGTTTTTTTCCAACTTTGGGGTTCTCACAATATCCTGCCTCAACAGGATCTCTTGGAATTTGTGACTAATTTAAGCACAAATTGTTCTTCCAAAGAGATGTTGACTTTTGTGGTCTATTAAACAAGCAATACAAAACTGTACAGTGACGCAAGTGCTTCAGGCTAAGCTGTACATAAAACAGCTCCTTTTCCCCAGGGACTCTGTAGAAGTATAGACAAGATTAAAACTAAATTTCAGTGTTTTAGCAATAAGTGGTCAGGAAATAAAAGCAATTCATACAAGTTTGCTCATTGTTTCATTTCCAGGTGAGAAGTTATTTGCCTACCTACGGAGAGATGGAGTAATTGCTTGGGGGAAAAACAGAAACAGTCCAGTCTGTTGGGGTGCATGAAAATCAACATGCAGTTATACATCTTTGGATCCTTCTTCCAAAGTATCTCCCATTTACAGAAGGTTGCTAGGGTAGCCCTGGCCAAAGATTCTGAAAAATCTACACTTCCGTCTGCAGAAGAAAAGGGACACAACCACATGAGTGCACCAGCAATCACAGCAAGGACTGTTTTAGTCAGACTTCAAGCTGACTAAAAAGCCTCCAAGATATCCTAATGGAGATATATCTGGGCTCAGATGGAGGGAAAAACAAGGAAGTTAGAAGGAAATCTTCACAACATGGTGTTTTGCGGAGCAGAAATTCCACTGAGGCTTTTGTTTATTTCCTTTTAGATTGCGCTGTTGTGCACTTTTTTTCCTCACTGGTGTGGAATGACCTACCAAACTCTCTGCTGGAAGGGCAAGTTCACCAGTAGTATAAGCACATACAAGCAAGTAACAAGAACCTACCCAGAGCAGTGAAAAATCTGACTGTCTTACCTGCAGAAAGGTTTCTATGTCATGTTTTGGCAAACATGCTAGCTACAAGTATAGTCACAGTTTGCATTTGAACTGTACAGGTTCTATAGGAAATCAAAGGGCTGAATATGAAGTATATATTTTAGGATAGTTCTATTCTGTAGTATTCCATGTGAAAATTAACCTGGAAATTGCTAATTTACTGACAGCAATGAAGGGCTCAGAACAGGATGATGTCCCAAGTTCTTAGACATAAATTGTCCCCAATTATGTTTACAACAGGTCCCCACCTGTTGAGAAAGTTGTCTTGTATGTGTAGAGTGAATATAGTTAACAAGAAAGATTCATTAAGCTTTAATTTACTTTTTTTCAAATTTCTTTCAGTTTGTAATGCCTCATATTAACATGTACAGTCTTATTCTGCTGTTCTCATTCAAACAAGACACCCATTCACTTCGATAGAGAGTTCAGTATTATATAGGAAGCATGGTCAGAATTAATTTATCTTAAATGTTAAACAGTAATTTTGGGAAAATATCCAGCAAGATTAATCCTACACATTTTCCTTCCCCAAAATGCTGGATTACCTTTGTGTTTTAATGCAGACCTTACTTCAAACTCTTTTCTTTCTAGTCAGATTTCAAAGTAGTCCAGTCACTTGTGCCAGTTTCAGCAATTATAAGTGTTATTTCCCCTAAAATATTCTATTTTAATCAATGTTACATGAAGATACGTGAGTTCAGATTTCTATCATATGAATGTAGTAAGCTCACTCTGCAGAAAAGACCAAGATGTTGTGTTTTGTGAAATACTTTTGTATACTCCAGTAAACTAGTAAAGACATTATAAACCAATTTTCAACTTTAAAAATAAGTCCTTCCCGCTGGAAGCTCATGCTCAGTTTGACAGTTCCTGAAATGTTATTTGGAGGTTATAATTGTTCAGTTAATCTCCACCTATGTTTCAGTAATCAAAACAGTAGCATTGTGTTTTTGACAACATAATATTAGACATGTGCTGAAGTTCACTCTTGTGGGCGTCAAAAGGGGAAAAAAATTACTTTCTTTTTAAGTCTTTGACAATTAAAAGTTTTTCTCCAGAACAAAAATAACTCTGCTTATAATGTAACTTCCATGTTCCAGCTTCTATTTCTCCCAGCTCAAAGCACTTTATAACATTGGTCCAAATAGTTCATGCTTTATGCTTGGAAGCACTTTCATTAACTATTTATGTAGGTACAGAAAGCAAGATTTGGTCCATGATAAATAATAAATCTTCAATAGATTTAGCTGGGATCTTTTCAATGAAATATGTTTTCCCCAGAAAATCCTAATTTTTTGAAATCATAAAAGTTGATGGAAGGGATTGGTTTCAATTCATTAAATATTTCAAAGATATTTTGGAAAGACATATCCAATTGTAAAAAAATTCTTATTTTTACGCATTCAAAACAAGTAACTTACATTTAGCTAAACATATCCAAAAGATCTCTCAAAAGTCATACATATTTTTGGAACACAAAATACTTTAACTAACCTGTGCTAAAGTGTCTTCTGAATTGAAGATTACAGTAAATTTTTAAGAATTTGACTTTTTGTCCTTATAGAAACTGTCTCAGAAATGCTGACATTTTCCACAGGACTTACAACTGCCCTTTATATCAGTATTCATTACTGCTATTTACATTTTCCTGCAGAGATATTAATGAATTACTTAAGATTACAAAGTAATTGGATTTTAGAACAGTGAGAAACAAAAGCATTCTGTTTTCCAGAAAAACACTCAAAACTGTACTGTTCTTTCTGTCTGTGCAAGTAAGCTAATAAAGCCTAATTCACAATTCAAAGGTGTGATCCCATTTCCCTGAGCACCCCCGAGCTAGCAAGGATACCCCTCACAGTTTATCTAACAGTGCCCAGTATAAAATGTGTGCCTCTCATCTGGCAAAGTAAACTGGGCCCTCCACAAGGTGATGGACACTCTGAAGTTGTGCTTCACCAAAACCTCCTGAAGCTCACTCAAAGCCATCAAGGGTGTAAGTATCTGAGGTGAATTTACTGCAATTTGCAGACAGTGGGTCTGATCAGCCCACTCACAGATGAAATAAGAAGGGACACGTGGAACTTCTCTCCCACCATTTCAATTATTGGTAAGAACTAGACAGAGCCCATTCTGGCTCAGTGTTCTCTAATCACAGTAAGTGCTCAAAACCCAAGAAAAGGAGCTAAGCAAAAAATCCAAGCCAAACATGGCACAGAAAGAGTATCACACAGATGCCAAGCCCCTGCAGTTCAGAAAGGCCTACCACAGGAAGGAACGAGTCCCATGCTGTCCCATGTCCCCAGGCTGCTGCCTTAGTCCTTCAGCCTCCTGTGGTCCTGTCAGGCAAATATTTGTGTTCCTACTAATTCCCCACCAAAATTCAGCTCAAGATCTGCTCTGAGACAAAGCCTCCTAGGATATTACCAGCCACCTAAGAGATTGCCAGGATCTCCCACAACAACAACAACCCCAAAGTGACGCAGTCATTTGGGTTAAATAAACAGAAAAAATTAATGATTCTGGACCAGAAGAGAAACAAAGACAATTCCTGTAACAAGGTAGTCCTTTCTACCCTGTCTTGCACAATTCCAGAACCTGACTGGCAACTTCTTATATATGATACATATTACATATCTAAATCATAAATATTACAGTTACTTATGATAGCAAACAGAAGAACCTATTATTTGCACATAACTGGATTCTGAAAAAAAAGGAAGAAAAAAAGACTGTACAATATTTTCTCAGAAATGGCTAAAAGAACAATAACTTAAAGAACTTGTACTTTGTGACTTAATTTTAGCACTTATGCAGTTACAAATAACCTGAGGCACTAAAAATTGCCATACTAAGGTATCAAAAAGGCTGAGTCAGGACCAACTGCTGCCATCAAAGACCCTGAAATCAGAACAGAGTCATGTGTCCACTGGATGTTGTTTTGGTGCTAGCTCATTTAATAGGGTGCAGGGAACCCAACAAAATCAGTGACTCTGCCAAGGTAAAGTTAAGGGTTTGCCTGAAATTAACAAAGCATGCCAGCAGATATATAAACTTAACTAAACACAAAAGTCTCAATTGAGCTAGAATTTTAAAACAGCTCAAGTAGAAAGGTTTTTATTTTATATGAAAAAGGGAGCAAAAAGTAGTGATTTTGTCATGGTGGGAGTTTCTGAGCCCCTCCTTCACAAGGGCAGCAAAGAACCCGCTGGCATTTGCTAGGAGACCACCCAGAGTACCTGTACTATATTGGAAATGGCAAGAGTGAGCTGCATGTGAAAATAAAGAATATATGCCCTATTTCCTATGGAACACTTCAATATGGCATGCATAATGTCTTAAAATTTTCCACTGAAATATTGGCTGTTACCTGGTCCAATCTGGATTGTCACTCAAATGTCAGGACAGAAAGAGAAAATGCTGGGCTGGGTTTTTTTCCCTTGCTTTAGACTTACCAAAAATTTTTCTGTCAGTCACCACCTTTTTCTTGCCACTAATGGGATCCCCTAAAAATCTGAGATGTGGCATAAGAAATTCTGAGAGCAGCACTCAGCCCACCTCAGGGTGGGCAAGCAGCCGAGGATGTCACTCGTGTGACCTTGTGGCAGCTGGTCCCCACAGGTTGTATTTGTTGGGTTCCCACTTCCAACACAGAAACTCATTTCTGGAATTGTAAAATAAGGTACTACATGCCACACTGCTATCACAATGGTGTAAGGAAAGGACTCTTCTGTAATACAAAAAAAAAAAAAAAGATGACGAAGAGCTGACAAACAAGGCCACATGCGGCTGCACAAATGTAGGCAGACAGTGCAATTCTTGAGCAGTCAGAATATTGCTACTGAATCATTTTCCTGAGAAAAATCTTCAGAGAGGCAGTGATGGGGTGCTTTTATCACATATACACATATATTAACAGTGGGTTACGCAGAAAACTCCACAAGGTGAAACTGCAAGGCACGAATATGACATTGTATTACAAAACATCCTGATTTACACCATTTTCCAGTACAGAAAAAAAACAAACTACAAACCGTGAAAATGAAATATGCAGGTCATCTGTGTTAATTTGCTGCTCTGACTCAAACCTCTAGATTTTAACACAGAAATGCAAAGCACAACTTTCCAACATTCCCTGCTAAGCAGCTGCTTTATGAATAACTGGAAGAAAACCTTTATGCTTGGTCACACCACCAGCAGGAGACAACTGGCTTTTCTCATGTAATACAGGGAATTGCAGCCAGTACTTCATTAAAACACAAGACACTTTGGCAGACATGGATGCTGAACATTGCTTACTGTTCGCATCTGTGGCTAAATGACGGCAGGCTGAAACTGTTGCCTTCCACTAAAGAGCAAGTACATGATCCAGTGCAGTTAATCAATAAGATAATGGAATGAATCAATAGCAAAGATTTTTAGGAGGTCTTAATTAAACAAACACTTGCAGATACAAATGATGTCTTCAATCTATTGATGGTGCCAGGGTGAGGGGTTAAACACGAACAAAACCATCAACTTTATTTTACCAGCATCTATTTCTCTAAACTACCACATAGCATTTTGGCTTCTTCATTGGCCCATCGCTGCATCCCTATTCATTTTTACCACCATTACACAGGCAAATTAGCACATAAAAAAGAAAAAGAAACAAACTAAAAAACTCCCTGAACAATTCGAGATGTGATGACAAAGTAAATATTTGACTGCTATTTCTTCTCTACCTAGCCAGAAGTCCTAATAAAGCCACTTTCCAGATGCAAGGTGTACAATTAGAATAATTAAAAAATACCTAAATTGATAGACCCATTAATGCAGGAGATCTCCAATGGGCCTCCTGCACAAACATAATAAGTCGATATTTTTGATTCTCCCAATGGTTCTGTGCCAGGTCCTGTTTTAAAGAGACATCAATCTATGATGTCAGCATTTATCTAATGAACCTTCAAAAATCAATGTCAAGATGGCCTGCTACATGTCTGCACCCAATTTGTCCATTCCCCAGGGGATACTAGGTAAAACAAAAACATTGTGTCACATTCTACTATAAGGGAGTCATGGTGGGGATTCTTTTTAACAGATTTCTTGGACGAAATCAAGCACAAACGAAGCAAGTATTGTGTCTGAGAACCATTTGTTGATAAGGAATGATATGGGTCCCTATTGGAGAGGAAGAGAAAATTAAGCAGAGAGGGGGAAAGAGAGACCAAGAGAGAAAAAGAAAGAAAGGTACAGAACCACCAGAATCCCAGGGTATTCGGGCACTATCGTATCCAAACCAGCAGGTAGAGGGTGCGTGCTGCAACCCGAGGCAGCACAATTTCTTCCCTGGGTAGGTCACTGAAAAGGCATGTGCTCAGGTTCATACTTCATTTATCAGAGCTTGGTTGCTCACACATTTTGTCTGACATTCTAGCACCACCTTCTCCAACATGTCCATGGGGAGACTATCCATAAGTTTTTTTGGGCTTCCGTTCTGCCAACCTTGCGACCAAAACAACTGTCCTGTGAGTGGGCGGCCCCACCTGGATGGAATAGGGCAGGGAATCCTGGGTGACATCCTTGGAGTAAATCAGGTAGTGAAGATCAGAAAGATGTAGGAGCAGCAATGCTAAGGTGCTGAAGGGATCGCTGTGGCATGTGTTTTCCAACCTCAGTGTTCCTGGAGCTGTAGGCCCTTTGACTCCACAAATCCGAACCCTAACACTCCTGGCAGCTGATCAGCCCAGGTGAGATCCTGATCACAACAAGAGGCCCACATTACAAGAGTGCAGTGCCAGGAATGTTATGCCATCCTGCAGTAATGCCCTTGCAAGGCCTTCACTACTGCCACTGGCCCTGGAGCTGTAAACGTCAAAGCATTTTGAAGCCTAAGCCTAAGGACAGAGTGCAGCTTGCCACAGGGGCCAAGGTGCCATGCCTATGGGGGACCCAGAACAGAAAGATGCAGGAGTAGCAAAGTTGGGGCCTCGCCACGATCGACTTGGCAAGCCTTTTCCAGCCCAAGTGTTCCTGGAGCCCTAGGCTCCTTGGCACTCTCAACCCTAACCCTAGCCCTAGCCCTAACCCTAACCCTAGCCCTAAGCCTAGCCCTAACCCAGACGCAACACCATGGGTTTTCTAGATCAGAAAGATGGAGGAGCAGCAATGCTGGGGCCCTGCCAGGAGGCCCTTGGCAAGCCCTTTCCAGCTCCAGTGTTCCCAGACCTGTAGGCTCCTTGGCTCTCTCAAGCCTAACCCCAGGCCTAAGCCTGAAGGCAGCTTGGCCCTGGGATAGAGGTCCTCACTGCCACAGGTGGCACAGATTGAAGAGGTTTCCTCAGGGAAGCAGCAGACTGCTGAGGACAGTGGCAGGCAGGCTTGTGGGGTGGTGACACAGGGCAGACAAAACAGGTGCAGGCAGAGAAGGCAGGCAGCGACGAAGCAGGGTGGACTGCAGGGAGACGGAATGCAGGCAGGGCATGGACAGGACCAAAAACGGGATGAACAAGTGGGCAAGTGAACCCAAAACCAGATGGAACCAAGTTATGGCGCATTTAATTGATTTTTATACGCTAAGTCCTACCCATAGTCCTACCCCTTGAGAACAACCATTGGCTACTCAGGGAAATTGTCCCCTAGCCGCCGAGCTTCCCCACCTCTACAGGGAGTCACCTGCAGCCCAGTGGTGGCAGTTTTCTCTGTCCTGATTAGCAGTCAGGGGAAATCTCCTCAGAGACAGAGCTTCCCTCCATTTTCTAAAGCAGTTCCTGCTTGGAGGCTGTAGTGTAGGTGGTCTCCATCCTCCCACGTGTACTAGCTGAGCCCCGAAGGAGCCACGCGTTAGGGCTCTCGGCATGTGCTGCACAGCTCCTCTAGTAATTTTCCACCTGCTCTCAGAAAAGGGATTCTTAACCCACAGTTCGAGTAATAAAATCGGACAACATTGGGGCATAAATAAAAATTAAATTGGTTCCTCACACACTGTAAGAGCAGTGAAAACTCTCTGTGACCACCCTACCTGGTCTTGACAATGGTAATGGAAGGAGAGAAACTTAACCTGGCTGTAGACACCTAGAATAGCTTTCCAAAGACAATAGCTATTCCAATCCCTGCTGTATTATATATGTATAAAAACAATAGGTATTCCAAAGAGAAAAGGAAATTACCTGGCTTAATTTAAGGCTCTCTAAAATTGCCTTTGTCAGGCTTGCAATAAAATGACAACCAGGTGATTGTTTCTTAAATCACTATAATCAGGATTCTTAAGGATAACAAGATTGCATTAGCTATTAATATAATTCTCGTCCTTGTTGCCAGTAGTACATTCCTTGGCAGAATTCTTGTTTACATCTGAGAGCCAGGGTGTTCAATCCCCTGCACAGCCATTAGGCAGCAGAGCCATTTAGCTCTGCTGAAGCACTTCTTTTAGCTATTTTCTTGTTAGTGTTTAGACTCATCCTCACTATTCTGTCCACAGAATTGCCCGAAAACTGATATTTTGACACCGTATCAGACAGAAAGTGGAGGTCTAAGTTAGCTTCTCCCTCTCTCCTGTTTGAATAATAAACTGGTCTCTAGCTGCTCCAAGGTAGGGCTGCCTCCAGCTTGTAACTGGAGGTGACAGGTACTCTCTAGCAGATGGGCTGTCTTGTAATCTTTTTCTTTATTCACAGCAACTCTGTCTCTTCCTTCTGTTCAGAGTATTTACTCTTGTTGGTAGCATGTAAACAGTTAGCTATGCCTTAGACAGTTCAAAGATGTGCTGTGTGGGTGAATTACTTGTTGCAGGATGCCTGTCTGGCTTCATACACACACTTCTTTCAAACACTGCCGTTTTCAGATTTCTGCCCAATTAACTGACGATGATGGAGCCCCGTCCTGAGCTCCTTGCCCAGAGGAAAACTCCCCTGAATTCAGGAAAAGCTCTTAGGAAGCAGAAAGCTGAGAATCACTCTGAAGATGCCACAATTTCTCCACCCTAAAATGCTGCATTCCAAATATATAGTACACTTGCAAAACATATACATTCTTATCTAAATACAAAGCATGCAATTTAATGCCTTTCATAACACTTGTGTTTCTCAAGGAGTTGGAATGAATTCAGGTTTTTTTACATATAAAAATTACACAGAATTTTTTCTTAAATACATGTATTCTAAGAAACTAGGGCAGCACTGACAAACGGGACAGCTTCTGCAAACTACTGATGTCTCATGACATGTTCACTAATATTTCATAATGGCTTTTTTCCTTGCCTGTCTGCTGTAGAAGAATTGCTGATTTGTCTTTACTCACAGACAACACAGTGGGGCCAAGTTTTCTTTTTAGTGCAATCACATGAAGACTGCATCTGATTGCTGATACCTTGGCAAATGGATTTTGTATTTTAATACCAACAATGTTTAACTCATCTTTTGGGAAAACGATTTCCCTATGCAATGAAGTTTCCCTCCACATAAACGTACACTCCTGCATGTTTATGAAATGCTCCTTTTAAGCTTTTTCTTAGTGCAAGGGAAATTTTCAAATCTGCCCAATTGTACCAAGCTGTACTTTTGGTACAAATCCCCATGAACCTTCCTAGGGTTTCTGTTTTTAACTGTGCTTAATGTACCACCCATTTTTTTTATTAAAATGCAGCTCAGTTTTCAAAAACAAGTATGCAAATTAATTTTAAAAGCTACTATTCAGTTCTTCAAAGAGATCTTCTATAGATACCTGAAGTTATACCAGCATGGGAACATAGCACTTGCTGTGCAAAATGCAAAACCAGTTAAATGAGTAATAAATCAGGAGGCATCTCATACGTTAGGGGCACAAGAGAAGAAATTTCCCTATACTTTATAGTATACATATAGTATACCTACATTTACTCTGATTTTTTTAGAAGGTTATGCCAAATTTCCAAATTTTATCTAAATTTGTAATTCTGCTCTACTGTTGCTGGCTAATTAACAAATTAAAAATGTAATAGATAAAAGTCACTAGACATGTTATGCATGTTTTTTTTGGTTAACTTTCTTAGGTAATATCGTAAGCTTCTACTTCATCCTTGGGTATTTCCTAGTGAAATTATTTTAATTTGTATTAGGGGTTTTCATTCCCTGGGGGATGCCACTGAAGGCATTTGCCTCCATGGCACTTTGGCAGGTCAACTTATTAATAAAGACTTCTGTGGAAAGGCTGAGTGGGACTCAAGCATAAGTCAAGTGAAATCACACATTCTTCTTTAAACTCTTGCAGAAGGCATGTTGCTCTCTACACCCATCCAGAGTAATTGCTGAAGCTAAGATTTGCCTGAAAGTCCTCATTTTACACATGGTAGGACAGGCAGGCAACAAAATAACTCACTCTTAAATGTCTTTGTGAACCTATGCCCGAGCAATGACATATTTGTACAAAAATAAACCAGCATTGACAGTACATTATCCCCATATACTGGAATATTCATTAAAAGCTCAGAATTCTTTAGGAAGCAGTAAGATACCCCTTTGCAATCTATCAAGAACTGACTGGTCTCCATCTTTCTTGAGAGATCTTTGAAAAGCAAATCAAGACTTAAAACATTATGGTGTTGCAATTTTAATACACATGATTTATATTCTTGTTGAAAAGGTTGAACTAAAGCTGTATCCAGACTCAGCATGTGTGCCATGGTCTCTGGATGCATGTTATAAATGCAATCTAAAATCAATAGCAAGAAACAATTACAGCATCTGAATACCATTTGGGTGAAATAAGCTGATGCTGGTGAAGCAACCAGCAAATGTGTGTCAATACCAGCAACAAAGTATTCCACAGCATTTGCACAAAGAGGGGTTGAGTAAATATCAATAAAGCAACTCCTACTACAAACAGTAAAAATGATAAAATCAATATTATAAAATAAAAAAGTTAGCACACAGATGAACAGTGTGATGCAGACAGTTGCTGTGTTAGGAGTGTTGCTAAGTTCCTGGATCTCAGTAAAGGAACAGACAATGACAGCATTTGTCCAGTGCTCTGATTAACCAAGAAATCAAAGTATGCAACAAAGGGTATGCAAACGTTAGACCATTGACACTCATATGAAAATATATTTATGTCCTACAGCACGAGGAATCACATATCTACTGCACCTGCTAGTCCTGTGCATTGTCAAGAATCCATCTAACTAGCCCACAACATGCCAGCTCTGTCTGCTTAATGGGAAGACCCTGAAGGACTTCACATTTGTCCATAGTAAAGGCTTGAGTAAGAAAAAATAATGAATTATTGCAAAATATTTATATTAAAGCATCAAATCCCAGTAAATTCTTTAAAGACCCAGCAACTAAAAAACTGTGAGTGACAGCCCATCTGCAAGATGCTGTCTGTAGCTCTGACCTGCATTTAAAACAGGGCTGCTTAGCCTTTAGAGCACCTAAAGTTGGCTCTGTTGTTTGCATTTCATAGAAACTACTTTTGAAAGTAAACAAGAACCTTTAGTGAATTATTTAGCATACAAATAAACCAGCAAAGAAGCCTAAGTAGGCCAATATGAACTAACTGGATTGAAATATTCATCTGTAAATAACTTTTCAATCTGCTGCTTCCACGTACAAATACTACATGGAACATTAGACACAACTAGCTTCTAGGGATATTTAGGCTCACTGGAGAGCAATTTTTATGTCTACTGGCATCTGTGGGTAGTGATATGGACTGACTGTTAATATAACCAACATAAAATTTATGTGAACACTCACTGCAATAGCAACACACTGTCAGACAGCTGGTGGCTGATGCGTAGCACATGCGGATTTTATACGCGCTGTGTAAACTAACCTTTGCAGAAAAGATTTAGCAGGTTTATTAGTTTAGGAAATCGCTACAATTAAGGATAATTCATAATGGCCGCTTATCCATTCTGTAGCAATAGCTGCTTTAATTTAGACTCTGTTTCTTTGAGCCATAAATAAGTGTGCTGGTATCTTCTGCACAGATGTGGCACTCAACCTGTTCAAGTTGGTTGAGTTCTGCTTGTGTTTTAACGCAAAAAAATAGGAGATAAGCCCATAAAAGGCGCTTTGCTTGAAAGAAATTAGCAAAAAATGCAGCTTGAAAGTTCTGAAACTCTACTAGTAGATCATTTTAGGGAGGAGAGGGTAGAACTTAAGAGATTTTCCACAAAAAAGGAGCGAACTACATGGTCAGAGATCTGACCTGAGATAGAATACCAGATTTGCATAATTAATCATTGGAAAAAGAGATATGTCTGTGACCTACGTGTATTATTTACAATCTATTCAGTTTGTAATTGAGGGTTTGACCTCTGTGAGCCCTTCTCATAACACTGTGACCTTCCTGCTTCTGCGCACAACTCCAGCCTTCTCTGCAGTAGAACACGTGGGGTGTCTCCTAACTTCAATTCCTATTAAAAATTCCTGCAAAACAATTCCTTGCGTCCACATTGACTATTTAGTGGACAGCACTTCTCCTGAATTGTCAGCCACCCCATGTCCTACCGGCTTGGAACCACTGAGAGCCTCTCTGACCAAATCCCCACGCACCCAGCTTTCCTTCCATTCCCCATCCTTGCTTGGGCATTCTTAGTAGAAACATTTCACAGATAACTACTTTACTAATCAGGAACTACAGTAAGGCCTGTAGTAACCAAGATATCAAATTTGCTGATTTTACAAAAAAAAAAAAAATCTGCTACCCTTGTCACCTGTTACCCCATTGGTACCTTCTGTAGACAACAACTATAGACTCACCCAACTAAAAAATTATGAGTTGAGGTGTCTTTCAGAAAATGCTTAAGATGCTTGATAGAGCAGCTTGAAGTATCAAATGATCTGCGAGTTTAGAAACAAATACAATCCAGCTTCTCCCGATACCAATTTATGCTTCTTCCTTTCTGGAAGAACCCTGGATTAGCATGGACAATAAAAAATTTGGATACTGAGCTTTGCAGCAGATGACTAAGCACGATGGCTCAAGGCATTATTTCCCTGAGTAGAGAGGCAAAAATGTAGAGTGTTATGGAGAACTATCTAGCCTTTTAAGTCTCCTGCCACAAAATTACTAACACATTGTTTTTCCAGGGAGGGTGCAACCTACTTTTTTTTTCCCATTTAGATTTTATAGGAACCTTGAAAGTGGCATTAAACAACATAAATTCACAGAGTGTCATGGCAGTCAGTGGACCAGAGTAAACATTCCCTAGTTCAGATCAAAGTCAAAGATGAGATGCATTTCCTGGATTGTACTGTTCTCCCATCAGCCCAATTTACACTGTGCCTGAAGAACGTGTACCAGCCAAAGCACTGGACCTATGAGTTTAGTACAGATCTTTTCTAAAAAGAAGATATACCTTTTTTTCAAAGAAGAAAATACAAAAGTAGAAGTAGTCTGCTTGCAATCACCAAGAAAATACAGACTAATCACAGTTAACAAAGGGAGATGGAGCAATCACCATACATACTGAATTTCAGGTTATCTAAGCCTATCATTTTCAATCTCTTGATGACAAATGACCAGACCATTTCCAGTCTCATTTCCAGTCCAGTCTGAAGAGGTATTCATTGAGAGATTCAGACTTCAGAAATAAAAAGATCTTGGCTAAGCAATATGTTTCCAATCCATTGCATTATTACATTCATTTTTTTCATGAATGTATGGAATACAGTATAAAAAAAGTCTTCCAATACCCTTTGCAAACCCATGAGTTAGTAAAGCACAGCTACTGCTTTGACACCATTCGAACCACAAACACTGCAGTAATTGTGTACCTTCTGGGTAGAGGCACTACAAAATGAGAAGGAAAATGTGAAACATACTTTTTTTAAGGCATTCCTAGGTAGTGACTGGAAACAACTGTGTTTTCCTTACCCCAATCAGAGCCAAGATTAGAATGGAAATAGGAAAGATGAGCTCCAAAGTTAGAAGTTTTGATGTCAATGCAAGAGACCTTTTGGTAGCATCCTCTTGCTCTCTGGGTTCAGACTAATATGTTTCAAATGAGATAAAAGCTCCTGCATTAGCATTCAGTTCAACCAACAAGAGCAGTTGACTATAGAATGGAATTGCTTTGCCAATGGCATTCTGCACATAAAGTGGAGTGAAACCGCAAATCTCCGTGCCAGAGGAAATTTTGAAATTTCCATTGCTTTTTTAAAATATTGCATTTATTTTATCAAATAATGGCCAAATAATTCCAAATTGCAAAACTCCTCCTTATTCATAGAACTGAGCTAAGCTGAAACACTTGGTTTTTAGTCAGCAGAACATTGGGCTGTTTTCTTTGTGGTGATGTTCAGCTTGATGGGACTCGTGGCAGGTGAGCCTGACGTTCACATTCACAGTATAGCTGACATCCCTTGTTGGATGAGTTGACATCTCCCATAATTTATTCAGCAGTCATTTAACTCCTACAGACCATTACACAGCTTTATCTTACAAAGTCCAAAATACATCAAAGAGTATTTTTGCCAAGAAGCTGAACAAAATGGGAGCTTGATCTACCCTTCTAGGAGGTGATTTCAAGTGCCACAAAATTAATTTTTTTTGAATAATCAAAAACCTGAACTTTAGATCAGTCATACAAAATTAAGCAGATTTTGTTTTAATAAGACAGAGACATTTATCAGAGGAAGGTTTAGCTTTGTAAAAATTGCACTTTTTGGTGAAGAAGTATTTGACCTTAATTTTAATTAGCTCAAATAATTGTAACTCAGGAAAAATATGGTAAAATGGGAAGTTAGATACTGCTGTGCTAATTCTTACCACAAAAATTTCAGAGTATTTCCTGCATCTTTATTAAATAATTTCTATACTTGAAAAAGACATGAATCTTGATTTCTCTAAAAAGGCTTTATTGTTCAAGATTGCAATAGAAATACATACCCTACCTGCTCAAAAATAGAACTTGAAAACACATTACAAATTATTTTAAAGAAGCTGAAAATCTGTATCTGGGGGTCAGGCCAAGCCTGAACAGAGGGGATGACACCATCTCACCAACAATTGTGAGATAAACTAACATTTGTCTAACCCAAATTTATAAATTCCTTTTTCTCCTGAGACATTTCTTTCTGTAAAACTGTTCTTTGGGTACTCCAAATTGCTGTAACAACTAGAAAAATCAGAAAAAAGTCTTACACTAGGCTTAAGTGGGTACATATGTTTCTTAACAAAGGCAAAACTTGTTATAGCCTTGGACAAGAAGGAAGCATGTACAGAAAAAGAACCACTTGTCCAGGCTGGAAGTGCACAAGACAAGACCTGCAAGCAATGGAAGGCTTGTCTGAACAGGTACTCCAGTACAAGTGGTGGGCAAAAGGAAAAAAAAAGAATAAAACCAACAGAAAGGGATAAAACAGTGCAGGAGTGTAAGGGGGAAGATCCAGCAGGTACAAATATTTTGACTTAAGCCTAAAAAGCATTCTGTGATGAGGAACTCAAGATGTGGCAGGGGACAAGGGAGAAAATAGGTTTTCAAGTCTCTTTGTTAGGGTTTGCTATTTTGGTTTAGAAGGTTTATTTTATCTATGCTTCAAATAAAATATAGCAATGGAGAAGCCAGCTACGTGTTTGCTAAGTAGTTTGAAAGTGCTGATAATGATGACCAGTGTATCTTACTGCACAAAAGCTCATTATGTGACTGGTCACTACTGGGACTGATTCCCGAGCTAACCCACACTCTTCAGCGTTTCCAGAGGAGGGCATTATCAAGAGAACAAAATGCTCATGCCTGAGCAAGAAAAGGGTGACTGGAGGAAAGTCAGTGCAGATCGAGTGGGGAGGAGGCCAAATGCACCACAACCCACCTCGCACAAACCATCCAGGCAGTCTGTGCCCAACACTACACCAAAGGGGCAAAGAACAAAAAAGAAACTCATAGTGTATGAAATAAATCGTTCAATGGGATGGGCATGAGATGTGTGGAAGTGCTCAGCAAGGAGGGTGGCATTGTCACAGCCTGCTGAGCTCTGGCAGGCACCGCACGGGACTGAAGGGAGCAGGCACCACCTCAGAGCTCTGCAGACCCTGCTCAAAAGCTGCCACTGTGGAAAGGAACTGAAGACACAACAAGGAACTTCCAGATCGGAAGAAAAAAATGAAGTACATGGGGAAAAAAAAAAATAAATCCTGAGCATGTGGGACGTAAGGAAATGTATGGTTGACAGGTTTTTTTAGTCCCTCTTCCAGGGATCAAAATTACTTCAGAGACTGCCTACAAAGGCAAGTTCCTTAAAAGTGAAAGCGAGTAAGAGGCCAGACTGAGAAGAAAAGGAGAAAAGCAGAGATTATAAAGTAAACAAAATAGAAACTCAAGCACATCATCTGTCTTTGGTTGTAACTCACTTCTTTCCTGAGAAATAAACTTCAAATTATCGAACATGAATAATAAAACAAAAGAGGGACTGAATTCAGAAGTGGTCTTCAAGGTTAGGTTACATCCCTTTGTCTTAAACAAACAAACCAAAAAAGCAGTAAATCTGCCATTAGCTTTCTACAAAATATTTTTTAAACTGCAAATCACTCTTTTTTTTACAAAAAGAAATGCATTTGCAGTAGGAGTTAACACAGTTTTGAACACAACAAACAGCAAACAGTTTGGCACTAAATTTTAGCACTTATGGTTGACTGCAACAGCTAAAGTACAGTATTTTTAAAAGCAGAATGTATTTCTTAAGTCACAAGTTTCTTCATTGGATTTGCAGATGGGGACCTCTATTGGTATAAAATAATTACTAAAAAAAAAATGACACCTGGAAACAGACCCATTGGCTCCCACAAAAATCACATCGGCCAAATTCTCATTTTCATTACACCAGTGTTAAAATATAGCCATTTCAATTAAAATTGCAGGAATTAGCCCAATCAAATGCAATTAATGTAAGAATTTGGTCCAATTGTGAAACACATCAAATATTCTTAAGGAAAAAAAAAAGCTACGAAGAAGAACTAATATACTTTGAAGTTAACCTTCTCATACTTACGCCTGGGGGCCCTTCTGTGCATGTGCCTTATGTGTATTTTTACTACAACCTCCGTGTAACCACACAGCGTTCTGGCTTTGGACTGACATATCTCTGTGTTGGGCAGGATTTTCAATCCTTCATGACTATCTATTTGTCACTGCAGGTGAGTGGTAGCACTCAGGCTGATCCCCAGCCACTTTCACAGTTACTTATCTGTCTTTATGGATTCTTCCTGTGTGTCAAGTTGCTGCATAACAGCATTACTGTCAGGGTGACAAAATTGTCCCCAGAGTGTCACAAATGATTCCCCGGCCTTACGGCTGCTAGCAGGTAGTAACACATCGACACTGCCTTCCCCAGCTCATCTTTCTCCAGCCCTGCCACCCGCCCGTTATTCTGCACTCACATGCACACATTCCCCTCTACGGATGTAAACCTCAGCTAAAAATTAAGCCAGTTCTAATTTTGGTACTTTAAAATTGCCACCAAAAAAAAAAAAAAAAAAAAAGCAGTTTTCTTTCAAGGTGAAATATTTTTCTCTGAAAAGTCTGTTCATCTGCTTATTAAATAATAGAATTTGGGGGGAAGAACACACTGCAGAATTCCTGTTTTCTAAATACAGAAACCATGATTACAAATTTCAAGTTGTGGATAAAAATCTGCACACACTGATTTTTGCTGAATTCTATATGCCATCCATGCTCTTAGTTTTTTCATGTGTGTCTATCAATGAAAGCCTGGGTTTTTTTTCCTATAATTCTGTTGCATTTTTTACATAATTGTATTTTGCACGCAGTAACACCTTTTTTAAGATAACATTTTCTCCAGTTCAACACTAGATGCTTATCTGCAATAAATTTAAAATTTCATTTGATAAGTGCTGGTTTAAAAACTTTCCCCACCCTTATAATGTAAAATCATTCCAAGGCGGAAAAAAAAAAAAAATCCCTCAAGTTGAAACAATTTATATATTATTTGAAGAAGGTTGAGCATCTTCATAAATACAGAGAAAAAGAATGCCTCAGCAGCAAAGCTTGTTCAATACTCTGAAAGCTACTTCACGGTCACATAGTACAATCTAAGATTTCAGTTATTCTTACGTGAACCATGTTTTATGCAAATAAGATCTGCTTTGTTTAAGTCTACTGTACTTCAATTCTTCAAAACACCCTCAAGGTACGTGTTTCCAGACACTGACAGTGGACAGGACTCCGGAAGGAGAGTCCCTTTGTTCTTGTCCCTTCATCACCTTGCTGTATCAGCTCATCTCTCTGTGCCTCAGTTTCCCCAGCTGTGAACTGAAGATTGTTACACCCAATTTTCCTATAAAAATGCCAGACAAACTGCAGCGCAGCAAAACTAGTCAGCATTAAAAGAACACTGAGATAAAACAAAAGCCTTTTGTTTGGAAGATGAACCTACAGAGAACGACCTGGGGTGCATGTGTGTGTGAAATGCATGGTCAGGCACTGCTGCCTTGAGAAATGCAGCTGGACCAAGGCTACCTGACCCTCACTGACACTGGCACGACCGAGGACAGGAGTGTTCCAGCAAACATGTGTTTGGGTGGCCGTGCACACCCTCCCCACCTCTCGGACCATTTGTCCTTCACCTGACAAACACTCATTGTCTGAGTTCTCAGATAGGTTCAATATGATTTCTGACACTGGAAAAACAAAGCTAAAAGCAATTTAGAAATACCTGCCCATGAAGTCAAAAGGCAAAATATCTAAAGCTTCTCCTGGAATCTCTGACCTCAGAGGCTGACATGGTTTGATGGGAAATTTAATGTAATAGTCTGAGAAAGCCAAAAGGCCTATTGTCAGCAATGAAGTCTGAAAGTTAGCAGAATTAATATAACTGTACAATGGAAGTGCCCTCAAGGGACAAGGCTGCAGAACCAGGGCAGAGGAAAAAATGACTTTTGAAGTCATTTCACTATGACATTCTGTCATCACTGCTAAACGGAAATAAAAAATCATCTGAATCACCACATGCTTCAGTGTGTGTCCCTTCCTTATCTAATATAAAGTATTAACACTGACGTCCTGTGCCCCACCTAAGCTGAGAAGGGGCTCTGCAGGGACTTTGGGAGCTCCATTTTGAATTGCTAAATGCAATAAGAATAAATGCAAGTGGGAGTCTGTTTAGCAGAGAATGATGTCTGGTCTGTAGCCCATCAAAGCCCAATAAATCTCAATGCTTCAACAAGAGATGAAAATGGTTATCTCATCATTTCAGTGCCAGGGTGAAATTTTCTCTGAGCCAGAGTATTTTTACAGATGATTTATGTCTGGGAAGGGTAGTTGTTTAACAAAATGGCAGATAATGATAAATAGAAAGCAAATAGAAACAGCAGCAAGGGAGTGGTTCTTAGTTGCAGCATTGGAATAAACAATATACTTACATAAAGTATATGTCACATATAAGTGCCATTATTCTAAATCCTATAAGTTATATCTTACTTGGAACATCACATAAAAGAGCTGGTAATATGATTTACAGGATAGGAAATTTAACATGTACGCAAGGCAAATATGTATCAAAATTCTTCTTTCTGTTACATCTCTGTTAATCCCACTTCACTGAAATTACTCTGGATTTACAATTGTATAATAAACAAGAAGTGTCTATGTGTTCACTGGGTTTATACCTGATTATATTAAAAGGAGAGGGATCAGAAGATGAGCTAATTTTGATGTTGTTACAAATTTATTTTTAATCACAATGCTTATACTGTCTGTGGGCTAAAATACAAATACTTTAAAAGAAAAAGGAACGGCTGATACATACACTATCTGGACATGTTTTTAATAAAGTAATCTGAAAACAAAACTTTTTTTTCCCTTAAGATCTGGGTTTGGATGACACGATAAAACAATATTCATGGAGTTAATGATGAGAAGAAAATGTAGCAAAAAGCAAACAAAGCTGCCTGTTTGAGCTTTTTGAATTAGAGATACTGCAAACAATGTCAAATTGGAGATGGAGATTTGAGGTCGGGCGCTCGGTTTCAGTTTCTTTTTCTGCATTTTTCCTGTGGCTGTACACAAAGGAAAAAAAAAAAAATCTAATTACAGTTTTAAATGCCCAAAATGCCATGTCCACCAAAAGCCCGATGCTCATTAGTACTAGTAATTAACTTTACAACTGTCAACACAAACACCACACAGGCTGACAGATAGATAGTAGCTCTGAGGGTGCTAATAAATCCGGAAATAACAACTTGACACGCAGATGCACAAAAGGATGCAGGTGATAAAGAAATGTTGACATCAAATCTAATTATCTTCGAAACGGCCAAGTACTGCACAATCCCCAGTAATGCACTGTTATTGCTGGTGATGAGCCCCACTGGAACGGCTCTTAACCACAGCCTACAACGGAGCTTTTACAGCCCCTTGTCATATCTAGTGAGGACAATATCAAAAAGGAAATTATGAGTGTCATGACCCCTCCAAGTCAAAAATCTAGTGATGAATATAAGCTCAGCAAGGCATAGCAGATTACCCCCTTACGAGTTTTAAAGCCAGGATGATATATGACATTTTTATCAGGCACTTTCTCAGGAATGTCACCAAGAGGGAAAATAAAGGCCCTGAAAAGAGACGACTAGGTGAATTATGCAACTGTAATTGCCGATCATAACCTGATATGAGCTGAAATTGCTCTGTTTTCATATTGAGATAGCATAAAATTGTCGGGAAATGCAATGGCTCCTTAATGTGGCCTAGATGAGTCTAATATTCTGATCATTTTTCACTCAGCTGCTAGGTAAATAGTGCTTCTTTAACACAACCACCGTGGCCCAGGGCAATCTGGGGGCCCAATTTTACACTTGAATTGAGAAAATATGTGTAAACTACAATTTTTCATATTTTCTGCATACATAAGAAGATGAAACATCTTTATCATGTGTATTGTCTGGCTGAGCTTATACAAAATATTAGTTTATCTCTCCTACTTTGGTTTATTCCATAAGCAAAACACATAGATCTAAAGGACAGGCAATATTCTATATACAAAATAGGTCCATCTTTTATGCAGCCTCATATGAAGAATTCTACCATTTTGTTTTTGAAAAGCTGGCAATTAGCAAGTGTAGATTTTGTAAAATGTATTAAAATATTCTAAAATGCTCACACTTTTCTGC
Organism: Erpornis zantholeuca; assembly: GCA_013400515.1. Lineage (NCBI taxonomy): Eukaryota > Metazoa > Chordata > Aves > Passeriformes > Timaliidae > Erpornis > Erpornis zantholeuca. Next base: position 32,717 of record VZTN01005179.1, on the reverse strand, counting down.
AAATTAGTGATAAAAAAAAAACAACAACAAAACAAAAGGCCACAGAAATATTTATCTGTCCAACCTGAGATACTAGTTTAAACAATAACCTCTAGGAGAAAAGGAAGGTGAAGGGCATTTCTTTATTACCATGTTATAAGATAAATTTATTTTATCATAAATCTGTTATATTAAGTGGCTCATAAAACAGATTTGCTTAAAAAACAGCCTGAATTAAAATAAAAAACCTCAAATCAACCACAAAACCCAATGAAACAAAAGCATGCTACTACCCATTCTCAGATAATAATCAGCAATAATACCTGGGGCAGAAAGGTCATAAACCATACTTCCAAGACAGGAATAATTCATTGTACTACTATGTGTTTAAGAATTAGTTTGATAGAGTCACTATCTAGACTGCGAGATACTGTCTATCAATCTGACCTTCTAAAAATGAGCCCACAGACTCCCACTTAGATCAAAAACTCTGCTTTTATGATAAGCAGTGTCTTTCTTATGATGAATTTTAGGATCAGGCTTATGATGAGTAGCAGCACCACTTGCAAAACAGGGAAGTAAAGCAATACCAACTCCTAAATAATTAGGTCTTTCTAAATTTCTAGACATATTTTTTCTCCAACGGAACCAAAAAAAGCAACCCCATTTTGCTTGCTTGCTCAAGAGTTAATTCAGAAATAAACAAGTACAAAGGAGGTGAAAAGATTTGAAATTTCTTTGTTTGCATTTACGTTATCTGTTCTTAGTTCCTATATATCCACCTTATCGAGGTGCTCCAACACTAATTGCAAAGCAGCACTGACTAGCAACAATAACCAGCACTCAGAAAAATCCCATGTGATGCTGGTGACTGCAGATAAGAGCCCCCTAACAAACTTGGGTATATCTGCATCAACTTCCTTCCCACTCCCTTCTATATTTTATGCTTCCTGAAGGCTGATATTTTGTACTAAATGTCGTAGCAAAGTGATACCTCACTCTACAGAGAAGCATCAAGCACAGATGATTTCCAAAGGCTTCAGGGTGTGGGATATACGGAACTGAAAATAACACTGAACACTGTGATACTTCAGTAATCACAGAAGTCTTTGTAAAATATTTGACTGGAAACCAGAAGAGGATTGAAATATAGTTCCTAGCAATTAATACTGTGTGATCCTAAACGAAGAGTTGTTCAGATCTCAAAAGAATTTAAAACTGTAGACCCATCCATATTTATTACATTACCACTAACCCTATTATGAACAGTCTTTATGTAATTAACATACCAGCAGGGAATTTAAGAGGTACTTGGCATTAATTTTCAATCCCTATTCTCCGTGAATTTGGTACTCAATTGTAGTGATAAATAGAAGACACATGGTTACGATTACACATTTTCCGTAACGATTATGCACCACAGTAGAAAAAAAACCTCATAATGCAGCACAGGCTCACAGTTAGCAAGAAAACCCATTTATTGCTGGATTTTTGTGCTCTTCCAGTAATTCAGAAAGTCAAGTGACCACTTTCCATTTTTTTTTCCCCCTTTTTCACAGGACCTGTTTAGAGAAGACTTTTCCCGCAGTCACTGGCACTTGGCAGAAAAATAACTTCCAACCTTTATCATTCCCTCCTCGAGTCAGCCCCGTTGAAGGTGTATTTATTCCATCTCCCTGTCTCTGTATCCCCCTTCCGGAGAGCGGGCGCAGGGGCTGCAGCCGCTGTTGCTAAGCAACTCAGCCACAGCACTGCATCACCAAGTACAGATTGCTCCCATCATTTTCAGCCTCACAAATTTGGGAGCTGGTATAATAATAGGAAGTAGTATGGATAACAAAACCATTATCCATAGACCGGTAAGTTAGCAGATGGATCATAAGAGCAAAAAAAAAAAAGAAAAAGCTACTGTAACAAGAACACCAAACAATTATTGGCAGTATTGTTTACAACCGTTTTTTTCTTTAATCAGTACAGCCTCCACAAAGAAGTTTACGTACTCACTATGTGTGAATGCAAAAGTATTTTTGAACTGTGATGATTTTTTGTAGGTCTTTCTGTGCAAGAGAACACCACAATATCGGTGCTGCTGAAAGCTAGCACAAGATCTATTAGTAATCAAATTTCAGCCCAGATTTTATGGTTAGTCTAACCGAGTTAATTTCTCTAATGTTAGCAATTCATGGAAGAGGTCTCTTGTGGCAGCACAAACCTGGGATCCACAGCAGCTGTCAGAAGAGACTCTGAGGAATTCCTTATTAGCCAGAATGCAACCAGGCAGAAAACTCATTACACAGTGCTAAATATACTTAATCACATCTATTAGAGAAAAATGAACTTGATAATTACAACAAATAACTAAAGAGCAAAAAGTGTTCATGGAAAAACCCACACCAGGATGTGTAAGAAGAGGGGCTGCATACTGACTCTGTGGGAGAAAGCCTCGCTGGAAACTCTTCTGATTCTGATGGAAAACAATTACACCACAATGTACAAATGATTTAGGTTTCCCTTGAAAGTGAAGCATTTTCATTTAACAGCTTACATAAATGTAACATAATAAGTAAATTAATTGCTTGGATTTTAAAAATTAATTTGGAAAGCTCTTCTGAGAGTTGAGACAACATCTTCTCAACATGCTTTTTTGGGGAAAGGAAGTCTGCTACACACATTCACCACAATTTCACAATAGCTGGTACTTCACTGCAGTACATAACACAAGTGTTCAAAGTCTTTCCTTGTTCTGCAGCCTTTATTTTGCTTCAAATGGGATTGGACTGTGGGGTGATGTGGTCCACAGTTTTGCCCATCAAGCTATCTATATTTTAAAACTGACAGTTTTAAACTAAAGGTACCAGATAATGACCTCATGATGTAATTATGGGCTGAAGTCAAACATAATCATCACACATTCTTTGTGGATTCATCACATAGCATACACAGGCATTCCAAGCAGACCATCTGCCAAAACCTCCCTTGCTCTGACATCCAGAAATATCCAAAGTCTGTCTTAGTTTTATTTGCACTTTGCCTAGTCAGTGCCCATGAAGTGCGAGCACTCTGATTTTGCAACAATTGCAAATCCTGATGCACAGACACTTGGAGAACACAACAGAGCAGTGACTGCAGCTTCTTATCTTTAGAACAAGCCTAATACCCAGACTTCTGTCACTTCGTACCAAATTCCTCTCACATCTTATGAAAAGCAGTTAACCTTTAAGCAGATCCATGAACTTGGAGTCTTTTTGAGCGCAAACTTTATTTAAAATTCTTTCCCAACTACATATATCCTTAATTCAACATCATTGAAATAAAGAAATCATGCATATTGAAATCTGAGAAGGGATACTCCAAGGTTTTCATGTAATTTTGACTTTATTGGAAGAGGACAGCTAAGTAATACATGAAGCAAGCCATCTGGGATTTCTTTTTCTATTCAGCCATAGAACATTTTCACCTTTATTTTCTGTGAAATACCATTAAAACATTGGATAGCATCTAGCAAAAATAAGACAAATTCTTCACAGTTGTATCCAAATAAAGAGAGAATGCAATGGTCACAGAAAGTCCTTACCCGAAGGCTCTCAAACACATACAAAACCTCAACACTTTGCAAGCCAAAGTGAGGGACCCAGGTAAGTCCGAAGTGAAAGGTCTACACTGCCAGCTTCCTCTCTTCACCTCATTCCTTTCCTCCAGCTCTCATGAAGAGAGGCAAGAAACTGCAAAATTCCATTTCCTAGAACATAACTTAAAATGGTGGAAATTAGGAAACAGGATTTGATTCATTGTGTGGCCCAATAGCAGTGAAAGATCCAATATCTGCATGACAGCAAATTAAGAGCAGATGGACAAGACTTTGAATTGATAGAAGAAAATTTCTTTTACTGCTCCCTTGCATTTGGTTTTCCTTTGTTTTAGCCCATTCCTACCTTTTCCAGGTCATTTCTGCTGTCTCTGTATCATGTCAGAACCAGTACTTTAGAATTAAAACAACGCAGTAGCCACAAAGCTCAGGCATTAGCCACCTCCCAGAAGTTAAGGACCACACACACACCATTTTAAAACATGCATTTTAAAATGAGTTACATTTAGGGACTGATGTTATTTAAAGGAAAAATGTAAAAAGTGTTCTAAAAGACTCTAACAATTGAACCTTTTCTTTCTTCCAGTGAAAACGTATCAACTCATACACACATGGATTTGCTTGGCTGGGCTTTAGGATAACACAATGTAATTTTGGGGGGTGGCAGTAATTCTAAAAATTTTTGGTTCTTAAGTTTACGGATCAGACAATGCTCTCATGGAAAAAAGAATTTAATATAAAAAGTTCATTAGCATTTACTGAGAATTAAATTAATAGAAATGGAAAACTTGCTGTAGAATTAGTGTGTTAAAAGTATATGAACTGCATATACTATTTAAACCAGATAATTCTGGCAGGGATATAAATTCCCATTCTTATTTAATTCTCTGTTGGGAGCCTTACAGATATTTTTTTTCCCAGGGAAGTTTTTTTCCATAAAAGTGTAGCATTCTGAATACAAAAAAAAAAAAAAGAGAAATCTGTGGAGATGTTTGCAGAGTAAGTTTATGCTGAGAATGAAGAGCAATTTGAAAGCTAACAGATAGTGATGAGCAGTGACAAACACAAGAACAGAGATATCATTCCTTTTGCAGTCCTCACGGACAGTCCAAAGATGCCACAAACTTTTCCTAAGCAAAGAATGTTCTGATAGCATCAAAAGCAGAAAATCTGATTAAAACAGCTAAACCAGAGCTTTGTTGTCACAAAGTGTGGAAAACCTCATAGCTCCAGATGTTCCTGACTTGAGTCCACACTGGTTACGAAGCTTTCCTTTTGTTTTTTCCTATTTTCCAACACAAGGTTGCATCAAACACCCTCGAAAAATATGGAAGAGTTAGGAACAGCACTGACAAGCAGAGGAGGCAGAAGCAGCACAGTGAGGTGGCAGCTGCAGCTGGCAGGAGATGGAGCACACGGCTGGCACTTACCAAACAATAGAGACAACCACTACAGACCACGGATGGGGGATCTCTCCACGGGGCTCCACCACAAGAAATGGCAAGAAGAACTGCATCTATGACTTTCTCTAATGTTCATAACTCAAAACCTACGACCTTGATCACTTTAGCAGATGGTTTTGCTCTGCTGTAGTTGCAATTAAACAGAGTGTGCCAAAGTGAAGAGCAAATTACCCATGCTATCTATCCCAGTTAAAAAAATCTGCAGTCTTTCAGTATCTAGTGGGACAATATCCAAAATTTTTCAGCCCCAGCCCTAGCTGGATTGCCATTATATTTTATGTCAGTCGGTACTTCAGAGAGTCCAAGACCCTTGGCATATGTTCTTAGTTAACAAAATGGAAAATTAAACTTTGTAGCAACCCCCTGCCACTCCCAAAATAAAAGAAAAATTCTATTTACATCAATGAGCAGGAAGTCTGATCTTCCTGTGCCAGCCAAAAAGCCTGCAATATAAGGACAATTGGCTGAAGAAAGGAATTTAAAGTACGCAAACTAGCCTAAACTCACGATCCTGCATTTCAGGTGCTGAGGAATACTCATAAGGAATATCAATTTTAAAATAACCTCTGATATTGACAAGCAGAAGTTTATTACTTTAACAGAGCTTTTATGCCTTTTCAAAAATGAGCCAGTTTTTTGAACACATGATCCTCATGGAAGAAGTGCTCCTGAATTTCTTCAACACACGAAAAATACCACACTCATAAGCCCAGTATATGCCCAACCAAAAATTGCATTGCAATGAAACAGGAAGAGATACCTAAAGGCCGTGGCATTTTCACTAATTAATGACTGTGTGTAAGACCCCATGAAGTCTGAAGGACTGAATAAGACAATGTCTGAATACAAGACGTGGTCTTTAGCTCCCAGCTATCAGAACAAACTCCTCTCTGGGCTACACTGAAAAGGAAGCAAGAGTAGCATTTACTCCTTGGTTCTCCAGCTCTGATGGATACCTATGCACGGTAGTTTTTACAAATCAAATGCATGAAAACTGCAATGAGTAGACTTCAGAAAATTATATTTGAGAGTAGATCTGAATATGAAGAAGATAAAATACCTCACTGGCAAACTCATGTTAAGTTTTTTACAGTCCAGATGGTACGGGGCAAACCAAAAGGGGGCATTTATGTCAGAGCCCGTACGACAGGAACAAGGATGCTGATACGGTTTCTTTTTTATATATAGCTGGGTAAAGAGATCAGAGAACACTGGAACGTTAGCCAAAACAAGTTATCCAGCTGCACTGTGTTTCATCACATATCAATTTTTACTGAAAGAAAACCATACAAATTTAATCAGTTCTTCATATGGTAATATTTAACATTTTTCCCCAAGTTGTTTGATATTATTGTTTTAAAAGTTCCTTTTCCCCCGTCCTAGAACGTGATGTGTGATAGTGGTGAACGCAGGAAAAATATCTCTCCCTGGCAAGACTGAAAGTCTCATTTACAGTAGACTCAGTAATAAATGCACTGGCGTCTGTGTCAATTGACTGTCTCAATGAAGAACAGGTCACCATAGGGAACAGAGCAAGCAGTGCCTACATTTGAACCCCCCCACATCCTCATCCCATGCATGTTTGTAGCATCAGTAGAAATTAAATTACCCTAATAAACCTTTCTGCCTCCCCCCTCCCCAAGAAACAGGATTTTTCTCCTGATATCTTAAACCACATGCATTTTCTCTCTCTTTTTTTTTTTTTTTTGAAGGCTATCATATAGCATTTGTATAGCACTTTTAATTATTTGAAAATATATAATAGAGTGGAGACATGGATCCCACTTATATAAATGCCTATTAAAAGGCCATTTATTCTCTCAGTAACCATAAAACATAAAACACCTCTTAAAAGAATATAATTTCTTTGTTTCTAAGCCAAACACATATAATAAGACAGCTTGGTCCTTTTAAGTAAATAAAAATGATTTGTATTAAATAAAATGAAATATTGTACGCACTATATAATTTAACAATAAGAGACATCAAAGTATGCATTACTGAGAGCTAACCCATGCCTCAGAGGTGTTGCAAGCCAAACACTTTAAACGATCCAAGAAACATGTTGTTACAGAAAAGCAAAAACCACAGTGCGTCATAAACTATTGGTCAGATGAGATGTAAAACCAAGTTCCTAACCATTTGTGGTCACTAAAATCCCCTGGCAATTACTGTGCCCCCAGAATGTTGATTTTGCCCAAACGGGAATGTTTTTAACGCACAAGTTTTATGCTGTATTCTCGATTTCTGCAGGGAGAAGTCCCCCACTGGCCTGCTCTGCAGTGTGGGTGCTCTGTCCGGTCCTCAGATGATTGCAAGGACAGTCTTGCATGTGAACACATTGATTTGGGTCTCTACATGCTCTTAGTTACAGCCCACTAAAATGGGTGAAACTAATGGGATTTCTCAGAGATACTTGATAGCAAAATTTGATCCATAGATTGTAACACAGTTTCAAATCCCACAACTATAATGGAAGAATAAATACCATGATTATACTGTATATAACTTCAAATAAGATGATTCAAAAAAATGTAATAATTGAGAATACACTAAACCCCTTGACAGAACACAAAGTATTTTAAAAAACACAGCAAAAATAACCAGCACAGAAAAGCTTATATATTGTATATTGTATCAGTTTCACATGGATTTACACCACCACGTTGCATCCATATTCTCAATTTAGGAACTGCTCTGCAGCTTTGATTGCTCTATTTAAAAAAAAACCAAAACTTTTCAGTGGAAGCACTGTAAGCTGAATCAGAAAGCTGATGAGTCAGTACAGTTTGCTAAAAAGGAGTTTCCTGTCCAAGAGAAACATTAACAAGTAGTGTAGCTTAGGTGCTAGCTGTGCCAACTGTCTTGTAGCAAAAAAACCCCTCCTTTGTCTCTAGCAATAGCAGTAATTTCTTTTAAAAAATACACCACACAGCAAGGAAATGGCCTGTAATCCTATTGATTTATTATTCGTGAGGAGTGAGTGAATGGTGGCACGAAGTGAAATGTGAATCAAAAGCTGGTGAGTTAAGAGAACAGTTTACAAACACTGACACTGCTCCTCACAGAGGAACCTCCTCAAAACACGACAGAACTAAACATCTCCTGCTGCACCAGAAGCCTTCAGCACTGCACAATCAGCTGAGATAGTGGGGTCACACGACTCCACAGCCATGGAGCTGCTAATCCCGAGGAGATCCAGCGCTGGGGCTGTGTCTGCCCCACAGCTGGTGCCCTGCACACTGCAGAGGTGCTGCACACGGGAAACTCCCCCTGCCTGTCACAGCAGCTGCACATTCCACCCACAAAAGGCCCCTCTAACAACCACAACGATTTATTTTGTGATGCTTGAAAAACTATTTTTAATAATGAAACAACCCTAACTGAAAAGTAATGAAGCATACTGGAGCTCTTCCAAATAACTGTGACCCCAAAACATTTTACTCTGTTAATCTAAATACACCTGCCAGGTGGGTAAGAAAACCAGACCCCACCATATCATCCTTTTCATTCTATTCTTACAGAAAGAGCAGAAAGCACATTAACAGATATCAAACATTTCTATCAAAAAAGCCATGTTAAAAAATAAATTTGAGGTGATATTTTTTTCATACCGTAATGTCAACAAAAAAATGTTTGTGCTTATGAAATTCTTCCTTGTAATGTTAATTAATAGTATCTAAACTTTTGCTGATACTTTGCAAATTAACCTGCACCTGCAGTTTCCTGTGGCTACACACTTCACCACCAAAAGTCATATGGTAGTACAATAATATTTAATAAACACTTTTTATTAACCTGTCTTCCATCCACAGTATTACTACAGTCAATAAATGTTACAACAACATTCTTATGTGGCCTAAAAATTGTTATTAATTTGCATTTCATTGACTCCATGTGTCCACAAGCCTTACAGGACTGCTAAGTGCATCTAGCACAGAGCCGAAGCTCTTCTGAAGCAGATTCACACCCATTCAAAAACAAAAGGCTATGCCCATTGAACAAACAGCAGCCAAATCCTCCTTAATTTCATTGCTCCAGGCATGCTGGTGAACTATTCACACTGATTGGCATCGTTCAATTTTCAATAAAGGATTTGCTGAAGTGACAGATACTTGTGGAAATAAACTGCCAACAGATTTGCTATGTCAGTAATTAAGTATGTAAAGCTACAGATGTTGAACAATAGTGCCTTCCACCAAGATGTATGCCATAATATCAAAAAGTAACCTGGCATCTGGGGCATCTGGTTTCTTTAAGTACTTTTCTTGGGGTTTGGATCTTAATTTTTTCAGTTGACAGCAATGTTATTTGAGCCAGTCAGTGGCATCTGGTTGCTGGGGGGGGTGGAAAATAAGGGGGAAAAAAAAGGAAAAAAAAAGCAGCTCTGTGCACTTTAATTAATTGTGGAGAGATTACATGGTCTTCCAACCGTGTAGTTTGTCATCAGAGCACATTACAGATTTATATTAGATGTTTCTCCACAGTGTCAAGAATAATTAAAAAGGGATAGGAAATGATGCCAGCTAGCAATGCTTTACATCAGCAGTGAAAGTTTTATATTTATAACACCCAAACAATTTTAAAAGAAGATGTCAATTGTGTAGTTATACTGTGCAAGGAATAAATATTAGGTGGGTAAAGCAGCCAATACATTTCAGTTGCTTGAATAATGAGAGGTTCATGTTTAATCTATCAGACCTACCAGAATTGGTGTGACATGTCAGTTATTAATGAAGCAGCATCCCCTTTTCTCATAAAAACATCCTCTCAATACAATAACTAACATATGTTTTTCTTTTCTTCCTAAAAGGAGCTCTGCCCAATTCCTCCTTTTGATTCATGTAAGAACAGACATGCCAACTGTACACAAATTCTTTTGCTCAATTAATTTGCAATACCTTTGGTCTTGGGCTGTGCTAATAGAACAGTGCTCATGTTTACTCAAGCTCTCAATTTACTCATCATAAAGGGCCACATTTCTCTCCTCCCCTGTGCACAGACTCCTTTGTACTTGCAGATGAGAGAAGTGTATGGACCTAAAGGCAGTTTGCAGCCTGAGGAACAATCTCTACCCAAATACTACAGGTCTCATTTCTGTCCTCATAGAGACTCATTCACAAACTGCATTTCCCAAATCCCCTCAATCCATTTGTATTTACTTCACACAGTTTTACTAATGTAGTTTCTGCTGCTTTAAGTATTCTGTATTAAGAAACCAGCACAAAAAAGTCACTTCCTTTTGCTATGGAATAGCTTTCAGCCTCTGAGCTCAAATTGAGATTTTCTGTCACATGTCAGTGCTAAAATGAATTATTAAAAACAGCTGTAAATTGTCCCCTCTACCCCTATTCTGTTGTTTTTTCTGAAGAACAACGAGAAAATAACTTCAGACAAATTACTACACATAATGGTGATCAAATGACTTGGCCCTTACTGTTGTTTTTGCTGAGCCCAAAAGAGGAAACAAGCACTCATGAGTAAAATGGCAGCTTTCCCATTCAGTTCATGTCTTTCATTGAGTTACATTTTAGAGAGGTAAAAATGTAAGAATTCACATCCTACATCTACAGCACCATTCGATTATGTTCAGAGCTGATGAATCAAAGAGCTGACCTGGAGGAAGCTGAAGCATGTTGTCCTGGGTTGAAGTATATTCTATTACCATCTCCATGAGCTGCTGAAACCAGGTGGAGCAGTGTTCCTTGCCTCCTCCCTCTGGACTATCTGCTATTAATGGACCATCAATGCCTTGCCACATGACTCAGAGATAACTCCCTCCTGGACTACCTCCTGTTAATGGCCCATCAGTGCCTTATCTTATGACTCACCATCCCATTGTGAGATGCTCTGCCCAGAGGAAGGAACCAACTATTCCATCATGGATATAAGCTGAGATTCTGAACACCACATCAGCGCTTCCCTACTGGACTCCCAGAGGAAAAGAGCTACTGCTGGACTTCCAGACCTTTCTACAGGATCCCCGTGTCAACAGAACTGCTTCGCTTGGATTGCCTCCACCACAGAGTGTCAGGTTGTATTCTGACTTTGTCAGTGTTCTTGTACCACTGCATTTAGTTATTTATTTTAATTTTCTCCTATTAAATTATAACTCTGACTTGCGATCTCCCACTGGTTTGATTTCAAACTAGTACACATGTCTCCGTACAAGGTAGGCAGTGAGCCCCAGCAGACACAGCTCTGGACTGAGATTCCAAAGAGAGTGATGCTTCTCCTTGGCATGCCCAGGAACTCACTAAATGGCCTTGAGTAAGGCTCTCTTTCCTCTATGGTTGTGACTACAGAAAGGGCTATTCATTTCATTTAATTTCAGACACTTGGGCATCTGTTCCTCACCATACACGATGTCAGCCCAATTAGAAATGGAGTTCTATACGTTATTATAACGTGTACAGATTTTGAAAAAATACAGTTAAACCCAGTCTTTCATTCTTTAATTGTTCTGATGTCATTTGGGATGTTTAGCCATGCAGTACAGCATTACTGGGTTAAGATACCACACAACTTTTCTGCTTGTTGAAGCTGCTCTGCCATGCTTTAGAACTGTTCCCTAGCAATGGACACCACACCACCTGCTTTTGTTTGGTTTTGTTTTCTGCTGAATGATTACTTCATTTACACTAGAAAACATGGCAATGACAATTCCATAATGTTTTGCATCTATAATAAGTCCATTTGGAAAATGTAACCAGTGTGCAGTTTGTCTAAGTGGCAGTCCCTTAAACATTGTGAAGCTTTGCAATGAAAATTTCTATTTACTGCTGTCTTCTAAGCACCTTTTAAAATGCAGTTTTTCCTGTATATTACCAAAACTTGTGGAAAATTACCTGTCTAGATGCCCTTCTTCTCTTTTCAATTTGCCCACAGTAACAACTGCTCACAAAAGAAACTCCCAGGAGAAGCAATACCAGTCAGTGAGTGAGATCTCTTTCTTTGAACCCAGACTACTGGCATTTTTTTTGGCACTCCCTTCTCCCTAAGAGATGAGAAAATATTCTGGGCAAAATCAGGTAATGGCTGTGGGGAATTCTCAAGAGACTTGCTCTGATTATTTTTAGGTTGATAAGGAATTTGATTGGATTTGAAGAGAGAAGATGGAAGAAACTGTTGGTCTTATCAAATAGGATCAGATTTATTTTAGGATTATTTGGAGCACTGAGAGCAAGCTACAGTAAATAAAATATGAACACAAAAAAGGAGGAGGAAATTGTTCACAGCTACCTACTGCATTTCACTTAGCTGATGTCTTGCAAGCGCCAGTCAAAACAAAAAAAAGTTCCAGCTTCTCTCAGATTTTGGTGTGTGAGTACATGTGCCACTGACAATTCAAAGTCTTTTCAGTTTTCAGAGAACTAATAAACACATTCCAGTGGATTTGAGAGGTGCTAAAGAGGCAAAGAGTAGACATTTTACCTTGTGCCTAGACTCAAATATCCTTTTATTTTGAAATAAAGAATAAATTCTTTAATCTCAGTACAACTCCTTTGTCATGAGAGACTACCTGATGAAAAACCACTTCTAAGAGGAAAAGATCAGCTCTTTACAATTGACAAAGCTTTTGGTTCTGAATCAGTGTATGGCTAATGCCAATAGACCAAATATCCAAACAGTACTTCCTGGAGAATTAAATCTGGACCTTAGTGTCTCCTGAACAAGAACTTCCAGCTCAGTAAAAGTCATACATCTAAAATTACTGCTTAATACTTCAACTTACGATTTCAGATTCAGGGACTCAAATATCATGAATGTGCCTGGGAAAGTAATCTCCCACCACGCTACTTTGTCTTCTGAACTACTTTTCCCCTCCCTCTCTCTAAAGTTTAGTGACAGGCAGACAGCAAGGGCCATTAGCAGAGATATGACTGGTACAGTAGCTCCTGCATACTTTGATGATCTGCTTTGATCATCTTCCATCATATTCATTAGAAAACTTTTCCCCTTTCCATTCTGTAGAGGGTGGATATCTCCCTTAAAAATCACCTTCTCTGATTACCATCAACAGTGGGGAATTCACAGTCTGCAATGTAGCTTTCAAATCTCACACACACACAGATGACAATGTTCAAATTTAATGCTTTGATTGCATCAGTGTACAACTGCTTTATGGTCAAATCAATCCACTGATTAACAATATTTTATCATTGACTTGAAATTTTGCCCATGCAGAACACAAGCAAGTTATTAGTATTTGTTCTGATTTATCCTACCCTAATCAACATTCAGCTGTCACCTATTTTAACTACAGAATATTTAATAACTAGTTTAAAAAGAAAGGGCATTATCAAAGTTTATGACATCTTCCAAAGCATATTAATTTCTTATGACACCCAACCAGCTTCTCTAAAAACATGCACAAGCCATTAGTTTGCATGAAATCAATGAAACGGATACAGCATAATCATGGATATTTCTTAAATTATTTCCCACAGCAATGGCTGCCGTATTCCCACCTGCCCCTCACTTTTGTAAGGAGAAGGAGGAGAATTTAGAAAAAAAAAAAATCACATCTTTAGGTTCCTAGTTGGGTTTACATTATGTATAATGACATTAAGTAATTATTCCACTTCCATCCCACTTTGCTAACACATGCAGGGGCTGCAAAGGCAAGTAAACATTAGTCTTAGGTAAAGACTAATTATAATTTAAAACTACTTCTCTTTGGAGGGGATTTTGAAGAAGAGACAGGTGTGGAAACATTCCCAACAGACATATTTAAAAAGGCCCTGTAAAAATGCCAACACAGTTTTCTGAGGTAAGGTATTAAACACTTTGTAACTTGTGCTACAAAGGGATGGTGAATATTAGCAGGATGGTCAATGGGGTAAGAAACAAATTAACTCAGCTTTCTTTTACACTTGTATGTTCTCTAAACAACAGATGAATTCACTTACTAAAATATTTACCACTTAATTTTGACTGAAAAATATCTAAATGTAATCAATGTTGTTGACATTTTCAATGAAATGAAACAAATTAATCAAAGTATTTTAATCATAAAAATTAAACCATTCATGCAACTGCCAAAAAAAATGAGGTTTCTTAACCAAAACCATTACATAAGAAATTAAAAACCTCTTTCACACAGATGTTTCCCAGAAGTTAAAAACATGCCTAGGCTGGCTACTGCTACTGGGTACCAAGTTCTCAAAGCTAAGCTAAATCCACTGGACTTTCAGAAGAGTATTTTTCATCTCTCTTCTAAGAAGTGTTATTTCAACAAATCAAGTGAAATACATTTTTAATAATGACAATATGCTGTATATTATGAGAGGTCTACACCAAGATCATTTGTTCTTGATAAAGGTTACGTTTTTTCTAGGAAAGGGTTAACCCCACTGGTGTTACCATGGAATGGTCATGCCATCCCTATCTGCTCCCCATCTCCAGGTGCCAGCAGCACCTCTGTCCCAAGCCCTGTCTCTTCCCCAGATGCAGGACTGGACAGTGCAAATTTAGGTACACACAACTGAAATTAAACTGAGATGACTTTTAAAAGTCTCCTTAAGATCTGAAATCATAAGCAGTATACCCATGATCCTGTAAAACTACAGATTTGGGGGGGAGAAAAGCGGAAAATGCTTTTCGTCCCAATTTGCCACAGAAAATGATTCATACATTCATACGTCAGGTGACATAACCTGAATTTGTTCTTGTGGACTCCCACCAAAATTGATGGGAAGACTTTAGTGGCAGTTGGCCTGGCTGCATATCATCTTTTGAAAATATATTTTTAAAAAGGATTTTACTTTTTTTAAAGGTCATTGTGCTCTGTACCACAGGTGCCAATCCTCTAGTGGCATGCTAGATGATCTAACATATGTTAAGAGTTTTCTAAAATACTTTGGGATCCTTAGGGATACAAGGTGCCACATAAATTTAGTTATATACTTATTTATTTGTATATTTAAACAAAAATTTGTGTGTGCCCTATAACACATATACATCTGGATGTTTGCAGATTGCATTTCTGTTGCTGTGAATGCCTTATCACTTTGTCTCCTTCTGGAAGACACAGTAAAAAGCCAAAATTTCAGAAAAAAACCAAAAAACA
>VZTN01005179.1:0-17604 GCA_013400515.1 Erpornis zantholeuca | reverse complement strand
ATTTAAAAAAAAAACAAAAAAAAAACCCTAAAAAAAAAAAAAAAAAAAAAGTAAAAACATAAGCCCACAACTCACTCATTTAGATTTCAAGCTGAAAACCTGGTGGACTCATACTGAACTCCCAGTAAATCCTGTTCTAGACACGTATAAAGAAATGCATAGATACACAGGTAAATGCTAATTATACATTACAATGTTTAAATATGATTTATGCTGGATTTCAAAATATGCACAAGCACTTCAGAAGCAAACAGCTTTACATTGTATTCCTTGATTTCAAATAGTTTAAACATTTTAGCATGGATGTGCCTTTCCACTCACAGCCCTTGCAGTGCACCTCTTGACCTTTCAGCACTCAAGAGTGGGGCTGAGATAACTAAAATCTGGGAAAGGTAGTAAAACACCGAGCACATAATAAATTAAAGACTTGGAAAATTGTGGTAATAAGCCCTTTGGGGTAAGCCTCTTTTAAAGCAGTAGCACTGTTTAACACTACTGGAACAATTCTTGTTTTATTTAAAACTTGTGTTAAGGAGCTTCATCTACTGTTTAGATATGAAATGTGTTTCTGTTACAGCAATGTAACAGATTCTATTTCAATGAGCTTCTGGCTTATTTCATGATGTCTTTAGATCTTTGTCTAAATAAGAAGACAACAGTTTGGCTAAATGTTTAGTGCCATGTACACAGAAAGACAAGTTACTCCTTGCACTGAACACTTCCATTCTCAAGGCATGAGGTTTGGGGAAGAAAACCATATGAACCAGTTGACTAAAATGGAAATTAACTTTGGCAAGGTGTCTTCTGGGATTTCTTGTTTGTTCAAAGCCATATATGAGTAGGGACCACAGTTACTCTCTAGATCTCACCTACACTCATTTTTAAAAGTGAATGCTAGAGAGAAGACTGCTTTCACAGAAAGGAAGAACAACCAGCACCTGGAACTGGATGGTGAAACTATCATGGTAATGAGGAAAAAACAGAAATTACAAGGAATACCTGATGCTGTTAAGAATATTTGCATGAAGCCCTTAGGGAACCTCAGTAAGTCATGAAAAAATCTGGTCTTTCATGGGAATTTAGGAATGCAGAGATGGTGGCCATGTGCATGCACAAACTCTGGGGAATTCTGCTTTAAACTGAGGAAGTTGAGGAAAACTGAGGCACTGGAAACCTGAGACTATTCTTTAAGTCTTTGGCATCTATCTGAGGGGAGGTAAGACATGTACACCTGGGGAAAAGACCCAACCAAAACCTCCAATACTGAAGCCATTGTTACATGCACTTAATGGAGGAGTTGTAGTTACTGCTACTAATCTGCAATGGGAGAAATGGATAAGCAACCAGCAATTTTGCAACACATGAAAATCAGAAATTAATAACTGTTAAATAACTTATAAAAATCCAGTCCCAGGTGACTGTCTAGTCTATACTTCTGCAGTGGGACAGCACTGATGTAATTATCAGCATTCATGTTCTCAAAACAACTGATGTGAAAACATGCTAAAGGTGTCAGTTGACAAATGATAGCAAACATAGATCAAAATGAAGCAAGCAAATTGGCAGAAAAAATGAGTGACTGAATTGCCCGAGGGATCACACAGGTGTTAGATATATGGCCATGTGAACAGAAATGCATACAAGTATTCACATGGAGCATCTTTTCACCAAGAACATTTTTTATCTCTTCACCATTATAAAACTGTCAACTCATATACATTTATTAGCACTCTAAAGGAAGAAAAGCAGAATGACTCATTGCTATTTATTAGTTTGATATGTTAACTAGCAAAAGAGAAAAAAAATCCAGATATATTAAGTATGTGGAGATTGCCTACTCTTAATAACTCTAGTGAATCTTTGATCTATGTTAACCTCATGTTATTGTAGTAAGCATGAAGGACCATCATTCATCTCACATGAGCAAGGCACTCTTGCGTGTCATGACAGATTTTATCAAGAAGAAAATGAAGTCAAAGGTGGCTGTCAAGGCACTAGGGTTTTTGAGTGAGCTGAGAACCTCAGAATGGGATTTTTAACTTGTAGAATTTGATGGAGGAAGGAAAGAAATTTAATTAACCACTTTATACATACGGTACTTCATTGATCATCAAAAAGCTTTCTTCATCTAAATTTGCACAGGAAAAATTCTCACCCAGGTATTTTACCAGGCAGAGGGAACTTGCAAAGTAATCAACAGCAGTTCAGTGCAGAAATGAAACAATGGGGTAGTTTGGTATTGGCAAAGATGCACTTTCATTATTCCTTTTAAATGTTATGGAGAGATGGGATTTGAGCACAGCAGTAAATGCAGGGCATGAGAATGTTGACAGGATATTAGAAGGAATCCTGTGGTGGCAAAGTCAATGTAATTCTCATCACTCCACAGAAACAGGCCTATGGTATTTTATGAGCAGTGAGTACAAATAATATTCACTTTGGCTTTTAGAGCAGTAATGACTGGCAAAAATACAAAAATTCTTTTTAAAATAAAAGTCATAAAATGGTATTCTTTTTTTTTTCTTTTTTAAATTTGGCAGGCTATGCTAAAAACACCCAAAATGTTAAAATTAGAGGTTCATTTTTCCTTGCACTCGAGTATCACTTTGGGGATTTTTTACTAGTCAGTGATGCTTTACAAGATGACATAGGAACGTTCTCCCTGGCAAGCAGCAGGTACTGAAGGCATTCCACTTGTGCTGAAGTTAACCAGAAAAGTATCTTATTGATCATTATTGAGAGGAGTTATTGTCCTCACTGTCTGCCACAGATTCAATACAGGTCGGGTGAGCATTAGACTGTGACTCAGCTCACCTGCCAATACTCTTTAGTGCTGCTGGCAGCCTTATTCCAGTGCAGTTTCCAAGAAGTATTTGCACCAGGACTTTAGAAAGCAGCTGTGCATATTCTGAGAGTTAGCAAACCTTTGGAGCTCACAGATTACTCCAGGAAAGCGACTAAACCCAGCTGCAAGGATCTAGCATTCTGATTGCTTATTTAGCATCAAGTGAACACAAATATTTATTCCATGGTCTTCTGAAGTCATCACAGTCATCACACTGCTACCAAATATCAGCAATGTAAGTTAGCCGACATTGTACTAAACTCCAAATGCAACAGTATAGGCATTTAATTTCTGCTATATAAAATGTTAAGCCTGTTTTTGGTTTTTGAGGCTTAGGGCTGAATATCTATATTAGAACTACCACTTTTTAGCTTCTTCTTCTAGCTAATGTGTTTCAAGTTTTCAAACTATTAAAAGAGAAATTATGTAGACACAAGACCTGACATCAGATTGGTTAAGGGACTGGTTTTAGATCTGTGATAAGCTTCAAGAGGATGTAATGGCTAGACAGTTCTCTATAGCTGCTGCACAAGAACAAGCTTCAGCTACAGCCACTGTCTGTACAGAGGACAGTGCACAGTGGACTTCCCATCACATCACCATGTATATGCTCTCCCCAAAGTCACAAGTACCATAGAATTTGCATGAGAGGAAGAATACATGATGAAACTAGAGGTCCACACATGTATTTTGTTTATACTACTAGCACATACCCTAAAATTACATGAACTAGGAGAATAGGTCTATATTTAGCTGTGGATGTTTGAAGGCTTTTTTTCATTCTTCTCCACCCATGTTAAAAAAAAAACCCAAACACATCAATTCTCTTCTTCATTTTCCCACACTAATGCATTATTGACTACAATGTACCAAACTTGCACTTGCAGTCTAACCCACTATTACAGGACCTTGTATCAGTACTTTAAACATTGCTTAACAAGAAAAATATGTCAATATACAATGAAAGCCTTCATTTATGCTTTCAAATTGAGGAAACTGCTGCAAGCTATGTTGTAAATTACCCCAAAGAATGTTTAACTGGGCAAAATAAAGAACAAATTTTAGTGACATCAGACGTGACTCGATTCATAATTAGCAACACTTAACAATATATTAACTTTATCTCCTCTCTATTCCAGTGACCCATTCAGTCCTGAGCAATGTTTGCATATGCTACCATAAATCATGTCTCAGATTTGTCAACGAGCTTGGAATAGTTTTATTTGTGAAAATTACAAAGTGAACTCCTGGTTCAAAAGTGTTTTGATAATGTGGAACAGGGTAGGTGTGAACTGCCTGATATCAGCTTCACTCCAGTCTCTCTCAAACTGAAAAAGAACTATAACTAGTATCTATGCAGAAGTCCATCACTTCAAAAACTGATGCCACTGACTGGTGGGGCCACACCAAACTGATCCAAACCAGGTCCTAATGCCAAGTTAGCACTCTGCCTAAAGCAACTGTCAAGTAATGATAGATTGGACAAATCTGATTGCTCTATCAAAACATTCATCTCAAATCTTGATTAGTAAACCTATTGAATTATGATTAATTCACAAGAGTGCTGCTGACAGATAAGGTACTTTATCTGACAATGTGTAGTAGTTGCTTTGCCTGGAGCAAAATAGCTCTGAAGCTGCTGGTAAAATAAACAGTATCAACTACAGCGCATTGCAAAGGATAATGAGGCTACACACACCTTTTAATTTAATAAAGGATGATCTAGGAGAATTTAGCTTCAGCCACAAAAACATAGGGAAGGGAGGATTAGGGCCAGGAAATTACTGAAGTGGCAGGAGAGGACATAAAAGTGCCAGATTGAAAGTATAGAGATGCATGGGATGGGCTGCAGGGACTTTTGGGGCAGCTAAGATGAATCACAAAATCCTAAAATTCCTGGCTTTGAGAAAAACCTGATTCCAAAATTATGGCATATGGCCTTGGTTTTACTGTCTCCTAGGAGAGTGTGACACTTACATGAGATGTGACATGGTCTACTTTGCAGTTCCAGTGAATAAAGCAAGAGCTTAAACACTGAAAACTGTACTCAGCATATGAAAGTAGGAGAGACTTGCTTCAGTGTTACTAAAATGACATTAAAATAATATCTTGCATGATTTTTAATTTTTCATAAAATTAAATAATAAAAAACCCAAATCTATTGTGTTTTTGCAACTTTTAAAAACCATCTACAGCAACAGCATTTTTACAATTAATGAAAATAAAATGTCATGGATTCATCAAGCTTCTTTCAATGCCACCTCTGCACACTCACTATGAATTTGTCCCAGGCTCAGTAAATCATAACAGACGTTCCATTACAGGGTAAAGTGAAAACCTACCAGTTTTAACTCAATTTCACTGTCCTGATGCCTGCATGTGCACAGGGGCAGATCATTAGAAAGCTCCACATTATTTGAACTTGTAGCACAGCCAGTGAAAAATAGGTATGGCAATATTTGGCTCTGACTTAATGAAGAATCCACCTACTCCAAGTCACTCGTTAGCTTATCCTGACCTAATAATTTTACAAAAACCCTAATGCACTATAATTATGTTTCTCCCCAGCCAGTATTAACCTTTCTGTGACTCTTTCTTCTTTATTCTCTCTCACACATATTTATTTATTTTACCTAGCCTCTGTTAATCAATGTGAACTGCAGATGGGGTCAAGGAAAGCTACTTCCTCCTTTGATAGCCTCCAATGCTTTCACTCCTGGGGATAAAAATGCTTTAAATGGAGTTATATTCTAGGAAAATCAATATATGATTACTGCAAAGATTTGTATCGATTGCCCTGTTGCATTGCAAAAAGGCTAAAGAAAAATTGCATGGCACATTCCCTTCATTTTCTACTCCAGAGAACTTGCTGCAAATATCTTGAGCGAGTAAGAAGTATTGGAACTTATTAAATAACCTAAACTTTTCTTTGTTTAACCCTGCTACTTGTGTGTTTACTTAGGAAAAAAAAAAATCCCCACTGACATCTCTTTTCTAATGCCTACAACCAGAGAGCTACTGGAGATCCTGAAACACAAATGCACTGCAGCAAACATCCAGCTTGCAACAACTTCACCCATTTTGCATATTTCATAATAACAAAAAAACCCCTCCAAACCCCAAATTCCTATTTTCACCACTTTACCAGAATTGTTCATGCTTCTTCCTAGCACAGACACCACACCAAATATTCAGGCTGGATCGTGTTTTCACTGAATATAGTGGTGGAGGAGCTGGGTTTCCCGACCTGGTTTCATTTGTCTTGATGTAACCAGAGTTAGACTTGTTTTTCCCCACAAAAGTCCTACAAACTGGAACTAGGTTCAAGTTCAAAGAGGATCTTATTAAAATTCCTTACAGGAATATAATTCTTCTTTTTAACACATCCTTATTTTGCAAGAATGGCCTAAATGCTTTCAGCAAATTGTTTTCAGACAACGGTTTCTGTAATCTTGTTTCTTGTAGTGCGTATTTTTCATTTCCATTATGCGGCCTGCTATCCAAATAGGATACTGGTTTTACTGTTGGAAAGGATAATTAAAAGTTGTTAAATAAAGTAACACACCACAATATTTCAAAGTCACTTTTGTTTAGTTCTCTCTCCATCAGTTTCCTGAAATACAACATTATTTACCTCTCAGTAAGATGTACAGAGATCTACTGCCAAAAAGTAATATGGAAGCACTAACGTAATGATGTTTGTATTAGTGAATACAGAATGCAAACATAAAACCTTAATTGAAGGTACTGAATTTTTACCAAAATGTGGAAGTATTTCCCTATGCGCATACAATTTCTTGGAATCTTGCAAAGAAACAATAGGAACTTAAAATTTACAACTGTTAAACTTATTGCTTTTATTTCTCCAATTCCACTGGCAAATCAGTTAATCTAGTTCTATTACCCTAATATTTAAAATGAATTGCTAGTCAATATCTTCTGCTTTCTGTTCCTCTCCTTATCCCTAATATACCTCAGTTTTGAAGAAGTAAATATATCATAGCAGATCCTTCCGTTAGTCACATTTTTTGTTTCAGGAATACTGTAAATTATTTCAATTACATTAAAAGGTATTTAATGGCATGATCCGTTACTTACCTTGAAGAATCCTTCAGGCTTTTCCCATGTTGCTCATTTTCATTATTAATAAATTCCTGACACTAAGTTTCTTTTTTTAACACTTTGCAACTTTTTCTCTGAAGTAGGTGCTGAACATAAGACAAATTAAGGCTAAACATTCTCATTAATGGACAAAGTGACATCATTTACACAAAGAAAGAGCAATACTAATCCACATCTGATTCACCAGACTAATTTTCAGGAATTTTCCTTCTACAGATATCCATGTGCAAAAAACAAATAAATTCTCTTCTGGGTGAAGAGTTTCTAAACAGCTCAGTAATTTTGATGTCTGGCCATTTAACTGTTCTGGTGGGAGACAGTAAAGCCTAGGAATAAAGTCTGTTCCCAGATTATGATTTATGTTAATTTCTAGGTGAATGAAGGGTCCCAAATAGTCTATTTCTATAATTGCACTTTTGACATTTCTCAAAGAGTGCCTGGGGAAGAAGACAGGCACACCTTTTTCTGGAATGTATATATAAGAAGAGTAAATACATACATGGCACATGAACTCCTGTGAAAACCTGTCTCCTTTAACCAGATTGTTAAATAGAAGGGCTTAACTGCTGAGCTTTTCAAAAAATTTGATTCCTTGTGTTTTCCAATTATTTTTTTCCTGCAAGACAGTCTTACTCCATTCCAGCCTGTGCTTCCCAGCCTCATGCACTGCTACTGCATCCCAGTGCTACCTGAGGAGAGGGAGAGCGAGTCCCTGCCAGGCAGATCTCCGCTGCTGCCCCAGCGCAAGGCTCGGTGACTCCAAGGCCACTGCAGCACACAAATGGAACAGCTGCCCAGGCACAGCACTGGGGCCTTGGCATCACAGCTAAGAACTCCTTTCACTCATACCTAGAGACCGAACAAAACACCATTTGTACCTGCCCTGTCCTTATTCCCTGTGTATCTGCACATGGCCACTCCTGGAGGCAGAACAGGAGTTTGATGGATCCTTGCTCCCAACTTACAGCACTATTCCTGTGTTTATCCACCTGCCCATGCTGGCAGGCAGATGTTCCCATGCCAGGAGCAGTGATTCTACACAATGCCCTGTCCAACTTCCCTCTACTTTTCAGTGTAAAATGGGTTACAGACTAGACATACATTTTAGGATCGATTTGGTTTGATGTTTTTTTGGATAGGTGTTCTGCTAGCAGAATAACACACAGACCATGCTCTTACAGTCACAAAACTAAGGGGAAGAACTCAATTCCTATTATGACATTAAAAAAAAAATACATACACACACACACACACATATATAGGAAGCATCACATGCCCTTATCTGGAAAATTAATTACACTACTTAGTGTAGCACACATGCAGAAACCTGCTCCTGATAAAATGAAGTAAAATATACTTTTCTGTATTTTTAATAATTCTACTATTAGCTATGAAAAAGTAAACAAAAATAATTTGAATAGGATAATGTACATCCATAATGACTGGCTGTCAAAACATCCCTTAGATCTATAGATGACTTTTGCTAAAACAAATGGAAAATTATATGTAACGTTTCTAAGATATGTTTCTCAAATTACCTTTCCTGCCAATTTATGTCAGATTCAGTATGTTGTTTTACAGGAGAAAATTAATTACCAGCAAAAAGTCAAAGGCTTTTTTATCTTCTGTATAATTCTAAAAATTCCAGTCGAGTATTTGCAATCAAATTTAAAAGTGTGCTACTACATACTGCTAGTTTATCTCCAAATGAAAACTTTAATGATCATATAATTTAAGATTGTCTTTTTAATAGGACAGATCTTTACTGAAATCCTAACCCTGCCTAATGCCTAATGCACACATGTACATTGTATAAGAGAGACAATATAAGATACATGTATAAGACATTTAGCACAGCTCTGGATGTCCTTCAGCACAGACAAGCAAAGCTCCAAACTATCCATTTAAACAAGATTGTTAGTTCTGAATTACACATTCTTACCCACCTAAGAAAAATAATGTCACGAAGAAGAAAAATAGCCTCAGTCCAGCTTCTCAACTACTCCCCAAACTCCTGAGAGAATCAATCATTAGCTAGTGTTAAATGTCTTTGTTCCACTGAATTCAGTAGAACTAAAGCAGTTCACACTGGGTGAAACCCTAGACAAGACTTATAGATGAACGAACTCTGCTCTCTCCTAAGGACAAGAAGTTTATGGAAAAGCAAGATGGTACAAAATGGGGAGAAGTGCTCCCTCCTGCTGGATGAACCCTCTGAAGGAGGTGGATATCCATAAGGTGACAGTAAGTAAAACCTTCTCAATGCCCCTCCCTCTCAATGTTTTTCCCCGTGTTAAAAAACATAGCAATTATCCAGTTAGGCAAACCCAACTATGTCTGAATTTGGAGAGTTTCATACTTTGCCAACTAACTATCGAAAACGGCAGCACTTTCACCCTGCGTTTTCAAACTGTAACGCACGGCCAGTCCCAGAGCGCAGCGCTTCGTGTTTGCAACATGACTCTGCAGATCAGGGAACTCTCTGTCATTTCATGAGCACCAAGGACTGACCACAACACTCAGAGAATGGTAATACTTGTTAGAGTCAATGTGAACTGCTGAAGCCCACAGAACACAGTCAGCGGGTAGGCAGAAGCTCTCCAGACAGTAGGGCACCACGGGATGGTCAGTGAATGCCAGATTATCATCTCCATGAGAAGGGGGGTTTGGCTCTCCCAAAATAAAGTTTCATTTTAATTAAACCAGGTTAAAGATATCACTCAAAATCTAGAGTAATTATAACCAGGCAACCCAGGAAAATACCCTGGGCACTACTAAATAATTCCAGAATAAAGTCCTAGATTAAAAAATTCCAGTAATACGTATCTATAAACACAAACACACACTCTTTTTAGCACTGACTCATAAAAGAAGTTAAAATTGAATATAGAATCAAATATATGGAAATCTAGACCCCATTTACTATATACATATGTAATTGCTAGTGTTGTGTAATCTATGCCTAAAAATCTGGTTTTGTTACATTCAGAAACAGAATTTCTTCAATGTACAAAACTGCATAGTTTATTAAATAAACACAAACTGGGATATAATGGCATACATTTGTTTTCATTACAAGTAGTAATGCAATATTTCTCTGAGGCTTACTACATTAGCATTTCTCTCCATGTTCCAAATGCCTTTGAACTTTCTGAAAAGCTACATCTGTTAGCTCCCTTGTATACAGCCGAAACTTACCAAGTGAATTAACTTTTAATATAAATTGCTTTGTTCACTATTAAGATTGATGTTGGACACACTGTACTGTAAGTTGCAAACTGCAATTACAATTCACTGCAATTATCTCTGGTTGTTAATAGCACAAGATAGCACGTCACTTTCTACCAAGTGTATAATTTATCATCTGGTTGGGGTTTTTTTTGGTTTTTCCCTTCATGAACTCTTGTGGTATTCCAAATGTATAATCTTGTTGTATTTATTTCCCAGTGGTCCAACAAAATGCACAGCAAGTGCTGACTAGAACAAACTAAAAGGCAGTGCTATTGACAAGCCGTCACTTGAGCAGTAATGAACACTCTGCCTTTACTTTCACCTCACCAAACTAACAGCTTTAATTTATGATAAAGCAAACGAGAGACAACCTCCAGTTTTATTATACCCTCAGTGCTGTTTCAAATCAAGTAATTAGAAGGTCAAGAGGCAGGTCTAGAAAGCCAAACACAAATGCAAGCCCTCTGCACTGACATTTTAAAAAAATCTTGACTGTTCAAAGAGCATTTTATCCATCCCTCTTCTGCAATGCAGTGTGAGGCAGTTTTTACCACCGTAACCAATCTGAAACAGTGTAGTTCAATTCTTTGCTGAGTAATTCAGCCCATATGTTCAGAGAGATACCTAGCAGACAATGTCCCTTCTCTGGGCTTTTCTTTAAAAGAAAGATACAGGTGAGCTCTATAAACGTGTTTTTCCAACAGAAACTTTCCCTTAAAAGTGGCTTTCTTTTTAGAAGTACAAGAAATTTCATGGGATACCAGGGAAAAAAAAAAGAGTGAAATATTTGAAGCAAATAAATAAGAAAAAAAAAAATCTGTGTTAGAAAGGTGAGCTTAAATCCTCTAAAAGCTTATTTGTAACTTGACAAGTAAACTATTCCTAGAACTGCTGAAGAGCTAGTTTTTCTTGAATGTTTAGACCAACTGGAATAAAAGCACATAACTATTTTTGGTCTTTGCACTATTGTTATATAAATATTTACAACTAGAGAGATATAATTATGCTAATGCAGCATGTCTCCATTTTCATTATAGGATATAATCTTGAATTTAAATTTCAGTTAAAAGAAAGTCATAATACCTTAGAAGCTATTGAAAATTGTTCCTGAGCTGTGTACAATGAAACCTACACAATTAGGCATTCTTATTAGGCAACTATATGCCTTAAGCTACATCAAAGGATACTCCAATGTATTATTATAGCTCTGTTATATGGTGATTGGAAAATTACTTCCCATTAAGAAATTGTTTTTGCTGAGCCTTTGATGAGTTGTCCTAGACTACCTTCACAACTTCAGATAAATTGCTGAACTCCAGCCAGGTCTGAATAAAAAGCACCAGCTCTTTAAGACAAATCAATAGTTTCAGGAAAAGCTGTATCGGGGTCCAAATGAAAAAGTCTGGGGAACAAGTACCTGAATACACCTCTCTGCATGGCCATTTGGACCAAGGCTCTTCTCTTCATGGGAGTGCTTGCTAGGAATCTTCACAATACCTCAGAGACAGAACTTTTGTCTCATCCAAAATATTCTTGCTCCACGAGCAGTGGAACAAGAGCTTCCACTGACAATACCACACCAGAGATAGAATGGAGAGTGCCACTTGCAGACTTGTGCCACACTAACTCTTGCACCATGTTTTTTCTGCAACACAAGTCTTGAAAAACTATCAAGCCATTTAGATCATATTTCCTTAGCTAAATATGATGGTAGAATCTATATTCAAAGGTTTAACTGCTTACAGTCAGAACTACAGTTCTCAACAACCAGCATTATTTCTGTCATTAGATGAGTTTAACGACAAAAACTGCACCCAAATTAAGACAAAGATTTCTCAAGTGCTTGCATAAGAAAACACTGAGATTTTGCAAACGTGTGCATCACGGGAGTTTTTAGTCTCTAGTATATACTATATTTTGATAAGTATGTCTTACATATTTAATGCTTTTTTAAGATTCTGTTGTATCATATTTCTCAAAGTAATTTTTGCTCTATCATTGCATGTTCATATAACAAGTGCAATTACACTTAATGACATAAGTGGCGTAAATGTGTGATTATATAATTAGAAAATGCAGTTATGCTGTGAAGGTCCTTGTGGAACTGAAGAATCCCCAGATGATACTGTACACAGACCTGAGAGAATTAACATAACTCACTGAACTGCACTTTAGTTTTTACAGACAACAAAAAAGGAATAATTTCAGAAGTTCTCTCGGCAGAGCTGTTCAAACAACAATCCTTTACAGAAACCACTGTAAGTAGCTTCCACCTTCCCTCTTCTGCAGTTGTCAACAGTGATTTAAATGTTTCTTGTGCTGACAGGGATGGAAAAGTCTGAGTGACTACAATGAAAGCAGACATAAAGTTATATGGACATTCTGGTGAATAAGGACTTCCTTCTCTTTCCACATCTTAATTACCAGTCCTTCATGGCCGGTGCAGTTATGTGTAATTTGCTCTGAATTCAATTAGGTCTAAATGTCCAAATGTACGTAGCCTGTATGATTCAATTCTGTACAACCAAGCAACATCACACCAATACATCTACAATAGTGCTGAGAAGTACCCAGAACTGTGACGTTTAATCCTGGCTCATATGAAAACTCTGAAGCGATTTTACTTCAGTGAATCCCTCATGACTCTGCTCTTTTTCCCTGACAATGGTCTTCAGAGCCCATTTCCTCAAGCTGGTGTTTACAGCATGAAGTTAAATTTATTTCTCTCTATTCTGTGCACTCCCATCTAGTATCTCCCACCACGTAAATAGTTCACTGCCTTCTTCCTACTTCACTGGTCAACAGCACCTGCAAAGATCACTTTGCTTGTCATCTTTTCCCATGAGAAACTCCAACTCTGAAGCTTCCACTTTCCACGTACCCTCAGGGTAAGCATATCCTTTCCTAAGCTGCAGTTAAAACTGGTGGCATCCCCTCTGCTG
The DNA here is from genome assembly GCA_013400515.1 of Erpornis zantholeuca. Classification (NCBI taxonomy): domain Eukaryota; kingdom Metazoa; phylum Chordata; class Aves; order Passeriformes; family Timaliidae; genus Erpornis; species Erpornis zantholeuca. Next base: position 4,464 of record VZTN01005179.1, on the reverse strand, counting down.
TCCCCTCACCTGCTCCCATCCAACATTTACTACCACCCTTATTCAAACAGAGCACACACCAAATGGTGAGTACAGCAGATCTGTAAACCTCGCAAGGAAGCTTAAAAACTAAGCACAGGATACATGCACCCTAAAATTCAGAATACAACAAAGAACCATCAGATGTCTCTGCTGCTCAGTGTATTTTTAGATTGACATAGTCTATGTGTGGCAGGCAAAATCTGACTGAAATGGTGAACTTTGGCAGGTGGCAGCAGATGAGTGTGCATGTGTATGTGTGAGAAAATAAGAGACTGAACGCTTGACTTAAACATATTAGGAACTCTTCTTTGTAGCATTACCTGCTGAAATGCCATCCAAACTCACAAGATTCAAACCAGATAATATTCAGTGTTAAGTATTGCTTTAGCAAACCTTTGATGGGTTCTCAAATTTATGACCTTTTGACAAATGGAGCTTACAAGGATCATTATGAGATTATGATTTAAAAAAAAAAAAAAAATTCATTCCTTGGTTCTGATGCAGCCATTGCAATGTAAAACAGCATTTATCTTTAAACTACTGTTCCAAGATTGTTAAGCAGTAGAGGAAGTACTGAGGATATAAGGAAATCTGTGAATCAGTGAAAGATGTTGGTATGCAAGAGTGAAGATATACCAGCTGGGCTCCTGCTTCAGCTGGTTACCAGAGGGCCAGGAAGAAATTAGTCTCAGCCATCAGTTGAAAGAACACCTGGACATTAACCTGGGGCACCAATTCCCTTATGAACAAGGTAATCTTTGTTTCCTTACCAATACATCCAGAAACAAAATAATGACTATTTAAAAAAAATACAAATCCATAGTCCCAAGTGTCTTTAAATCACTACAATAAAGAAAAAAAAAAGAGAAGTATTTATGAAAAGGGCAGGGGAAAACATAGCAGGCTTTGCTCTCACTTTAAGACACAAGTGAAATAAACTGCAGTAGCATCTCTCACCTTCCTGACAAAAACATGGGGCTGTACCTAATTTATTCTTTATTTATTCTTATTTAATTCTCTAATTAGGAGTTGATGCTTTCCTCAAGCATTTGGCTCATTGGATGAAAATGAAGCACAAGGTAATGAATTTACTTGTGGATAGAGAGAACTTCTGCACTGAAGATGACGCAAGCTCTCAAAATAAAACTATGCTGCATTTTAGCTCGTGGCTCGTACTTTCTCTTATTAGGACATCTTGCCTTAGGACACAGAATGAGGACACAGTTTGTGTTTGCCTGTACAGATCACCCCCAAAAAATGAGTATTGCACAATTTCCGTCGACATTTACAAAAGCGCACATATGGCTAAGTAGAAACTATTAGTGGTGTTTGAATCATATTATATTTGGCAGCACTGATATTCAGACTGCCAAATACCACCCAATTCCAAATGCACCACTAAACCTCTGTTTTAATACTCCAGCAGACTCTGCCCTTCAGAAACCTTCACGAGGAAAAGCTAAAGATTTAAATTAAATCATTACCTTCTCCCCATAAGAAAGAGCTTTTTGAAAAAAAGCTCAATATATTTTATAGAAAGAAAATATTCTTGCAACAAGGTATTTGATTGCTTTCCAATAAAAAATGAAGAACATGTTATATTATTTATTTTATAAAAATTTCATATTTGTCTTTTGGTTTCTATTATCCGTGTGTTGGAGGGAAAAAAACAGAATTATTTCTACTGCCAAACTGGTATACACAGAGAAAAATGCCTTTGCTACTCACACTGGAAACAAATGTGAGAAGAATAATTGATTTTAATGATAAAATTCTGTACTTAAATTATTTTTATTAAACTGTCAGTACGTTTTGGAAGAAAATCCAAATTCCACCACAAAGTTGGCATGGATCTGCTCACCATTTATGTTTTTCTCTAGTATTCTTGCTAGGGGCATGCACCACTTTTTCAATATTTCAATCCTTCTCTTGGCAGCCAGCAGCATCCTGGTGGAGGATTTGATGACGGACATTCTGTCTGCTCAGTTTGTATCAACAAATTATTGCAGCAAAAATTTACATCACTGATGACAGGTACCCTGTCACTAGAGAAGTAGGAAATCTAGAAAATGTGCACCAAGAAAGACTGGGGAAGGGAGGGAAGGAAGGATATAAATGCCCTGCAAGCTGAAGAAGCTAGAAAAGCTCAGAGACATGAACTGGCAGCTAGAAATGAGCTAAATGCTTCTCACTTGTTCTGTTGGACAATGGTGCTTCTCCCTGGCCAAAGAGCTTCCTGAGTGAAATGTGGGTTACTACACTTACAAAAATCTTGGAATATTTTTTTCAGCAGCAGGTTCAAAATGCAGAACTAGTTTTACATAATCACATTTTCAATCAGCTGATTGTTTTTCTGCCACTGATGTGTGCAGTAAAATGCACAAAGTATTTACATTCCAAGAAGAGACTGTTGTCTCCTCATCAGTGTCAGTACCAGGGTCAGGCTTTGACTGTCATCATTCAAAAGTACATAACAGTGACTGCTAAAAGTTGATGGGGGTCTCATAGACACAGTGGAATGATATCAAATTTTATTACTACCACATACAAGTACATGCCAATTATGGCAACACACATTTTGCAAGATTTCCAAAGGTAGCCAATATCTTTTTAATGTGCCCTTTTTTTGCCAATTTTCTTTGATGTTTTGCATAAGTGATAATCACTGTCCTTCAGATGACAAGGAACAGAACAGAAATATCCTTTTCTCTCACAACAGATTTTCTTACTCTGGTAATGAAATAGAAATCCTACTCCAGCCAGATAGTGGTGCCTTCCCTTTTTGGGTCAGCCTTCATCTGCATGTTATACACACACTAAAGATGTATATTTTATCTCTCAATCAGTTCATATAAGTACATGAAAGGCACATCCTAGAAATTCTTTGCTACAGCTTCTGATTCATGATGTATCTTACGGAAGACGTATTTTAGGTTGTCTGTCCTTTGATTTCCCACAGAAACTAATAAATAATCAACAAAAATATGATTAAAGATGTTGCTTGAACTCTCAGCCAAAATGAATACTAGCTAGTTGAAAATCTTTCTGATCCAAATCTGTTTATCTTAGAAACAGAATTCTAACTCAGATTTTTAAAAGCCTGATGAAGGGTAGAGCTAAGTTTTGACATGATCTTTTCATATTCAAAACATCTCTTGAAATAAGAGGGAAAAGGTTATGAAACTTGAAATTATGGAGAGATGAAATAGAGCTTAATAAACTAGAAAAATATTTATCTACAATTGCAATCCTATATTTAAAAATACCAACAAAAAACCCTTTGAAACCTTAATCAGCCAATACATGATGCACTCCTGTGAACATTGATCTAAGTCTTTGTTTAGGTAACTAAAAGATCACAGCCAAAAGTAGATATTAGATTAAAAGTATTCTAAATTGTGTGTAACTTCCCGAATCAAAAGGTGAGGAAAAACTAAAATTAAAATATCAAACTGAGTATTTCCTGTAATTCAATTCTCTCTAAGTCCATCTGTTTATCTAAAACTCTATTCCAAATTTCCCTAACACATTCAACAAATTAGGCAGTGGGCTTAAATTGAATTTGAGAATGTAAATGAGACTTCTTCCTTGCCTTTACAAGTATAGGCAGGATAAAAAAGATCTGGTTAAAAAATATATTTTATCAAAACATACATGACCTCTACCCTTTTTAAAGTATTTATTTTCAAATAGGCAAACATGAGACACTTTCATAAACCAGTTATTGTTATCTATAAATGCTCGAGATCTGCCACATGAACCTTTTGTCATGAAAGAATAATTTTAGCTCAGAGGAGCAATAAAGTAAATTGAAATGGAAGGACCAAAAGAAGGGATTATTTGTAAGAAGCCAAGAAGTGCTAATTAAAACTTTCAGTTGTTTTCTTACAAAAATACTGCTAATTGAGTAGTAACTATTAAAAAAATTGTTTTACAATTCAGTATGATAACTACCATACTTGACAGAAATGCATTTTGTCAATTCTACATAATACATACTTATTTAGCCAATTCTATATATTTTACTACTTTGGAAATAATTACTATTTAAATATCTAGTAAAAGGGATAAAAAATTAGGTTTAGGTTTACCTTTAGGAAAAATTGAAAATGTACAAGATGATAATTTCTTGAATAGTCATTTTTTTTTAATTAAAATAAAACTTAGTATATTGGATATANAAATCTTGGAATATTTTTTTCAGCAGCAGGTTCAAAATGCAGAACTAGTTTTACATAATCACATTTTCAATCAGCTGATTGTTTTTCTGCCACTGATGTGTGCAGTAAAATGCACAAAGTATTTACATTCCAAGAAGAGACTGTTGTCTCCTCATCAGTGTCAGTACCAGGGTCAGGCTTTGACTGTCATCATTCAAAAGTACATAACAGTGACTGCTAAAAGTTGATGGGGGTCTCATAGACACAGTGGAATGATATCAAA
>VZTN01005135.1:0-14907 GCA_013400515.1 Erpornis zantholeuca | reverse complement strand
ACTAATATGTTGGTTCTTAGTTCTCTATAAGCTCTAGCCCAGTTAATACAGTAGTTTCATGGAAGTTGGCTAAAATACTCTTACACTCAGGGAGCAAAAGTTCCACTGAGATGGAATAGACTAATGTGTCTCATTTTAATGATGCACAGGTTGCAATAGAATATATATATATACAAATTAGCATCACTCAAGGGGAAGAGTTAAAATTTTTTGTGGTTTGTTTTCTCGTGCAGGATGTTTTAGGTGTTCATACATGGTGCTTTAGAGTGAACTTATTCCATAAAAATTATAGGCAAATATTTTCAAACTTGTATTTCAGAGTTATTAGATCTGGAAGATGCAGTGAGTATACAATAAGGTAGTAAACACCAATATGAAGAAGAAAAATTGAGAATTCTTATCCAGGTATTCAGAAATATGCTTGTGCTTTTCACAAGGCTTGGAGGTACAGGGGGAATGTGGTCTTAAAAACAAAGTTGCAAATTTTATTATTTGTAGAATTTATGGCCACACTTCAGTGTTAGAAGAATTGTAATTTGTAGTTACTGTAACGTTAGAGCTTTAATGAAGAACACTTTATTCCAGGGTCACTGGAGTAATTTTTGTGTCCTCTTTTCTAGAATACAGTTTCTGACAATTTCCAAAAGTACAAATGTTTTCTTGCATTTGAAAGAAACAAGCATGTTTTCTTGCAGGCTAGAAGATGCATTTCTTTTTGACTTTGCTTTCGTCTTTACACTACCTTCTGTTCAGCAAGTTAAATGCATCAATTCACTTGTACATTAACAATGTCTTGATGCTCACATTCCTCCTCTATCGCTTTGGTGATCCTTGTAGTTAACAAAACTGTTAATTCCTTATTTAATCCTTTAAATTCTTTTCCAGGCTAAATATAAGTGGTTCATTCAAAAAACCAGGTGTTAAAACAGCTGGTTTCTTGGCCTAGTAACTAACACACAATTGCCATATGCTGTGCTGTCATTGCTTCATCTTCCTTAAGAAGGCCTTGTTGAAATAGTTCCTGCTAGTCTGCCTCTGCCCTGAGCTCAGGGTTAGCACTGAGGTGGGGTTTTTGACTGACTCTTGGAGGTGAAAACATCTGGAGCTCTGCTTAATCTCATATGCTTAAACTGGAAGTTGGTATTCCAGAGTATGTGGAAAACTCTGCCAGCCTCTTATGGAAAGAAAAACAATTAGCTAAATTAGATGTAGACAGGAGATCCAAGAATCAAGCCTGAAACTTCCTATGCTTTATTCCCCCACTTTAGAGTGGTAGGAGGTACAAAAAGTCATCAGATTTTTTGGATCATTAGATACCTTGCACTGGCTGTCAATGCTTGAGGGCAGGGTGATATGTAGTTTGTGAGTGAAGAAGCTCTTGTTCATATGCACAGTAATTAAGTAGGAAAGCCCAGTCTTGGATTAAACATGAATATGCTCTTCACCCTTAGCACAGTACCCTAGTGACTCTCTGCAGGCCAGCCATCAGTCAAGTGGAAAAGTGCTGATTTAGTCAGTCCCTGGAGCAGGCTATGCCTTTGTTTTGCTGAGCTGTTCTTTTTGTTCTCTCTGCTGTTTCTGGTAGGGTTTCTATATTTTGTCATTGCAATCTTTTTTCTCCTGTGTTTTTGATGGTCTTAATTCTCTGCTGAGGTAGTGCCAGATAGTAACAGTTTAAAGCTGCCTCAGATTTGTGCCTTTCCTTTGTTTTTAGTTTACCCTGCATGGCTTAATTCCTTAAATGTGCTCTTACCTGTGGACAGATGTGGTAAAGACAATCAGAGCTCATCATTAATTTCTCTTAGTAAAACTGAGACCTGGGTCATAGTGCAGAAAAAGGGAGGAAAGAATAAGGAGTAAAAGTTTGATACTTGATGTGGGAAAGACCTTAATTTCTCATTGGAATCAGCTGTTTTTATTCTGGCAGCATCTTCCTGTCCTGAACTGGGAAGATACTTAGAAAAATTTGGACAGCTAGATGTATTCTTGATACATGATACAACAGCCTGTAGATCCTCTTAATTTAAGGTAAAATGGATCAAATGGCTTCAACAGAATTAGAAGGAATGCTCTGTTCATTTGAAAATGATGGGATATTTGTGCTAGATGAGATTTGGAGGTGTTTTAGTAAATGAAATGGCATATATATGTAGTAGTAGGTAGTCAAGATTATTTGTAAAGGTTTTTTTGTGTATCTTAAGATAATATAATTTGATTAATACATATATGCTTGATAATAAAGTACCTACCAATGTCACTGATTTATTCTCAGAAGTTTCTATCAGAAAATCAGCCTGATAATCACTGTATTTAAACAGAAACAAATTCTACACTATTTTCTTTCTTGATCCAAATTTTATAGCTCTTAAAATAAAAACCCTATTTCGTCCTATTTAATGACAGCTGGCATTCTCCAGACTTTCTTTAAACGTACAGTATAAGCCTGATAGGAGGATTACATAAATTCTTAAGAACTGTGTAGCTTGTGAGTCTCAGAAGAGCCTGGGCAGAGGACGAGAATAGGAGGATAAGCTTTTAAAGTAAAGAAAACCTTTTAAACTGAGGGTATGAGGCAAAGGGCAAAGTAAGCTATATGTGGAAGGTAGGATTAGGAGCAAGTGTCATGTGCAAGACACAGGAGTATGGCCATGCAAGACAAACCTAGAGAATGCTTAGGAAGGCTGAACAAACTTACGAAATTCATCATTCGGCTAGCAAGTATGTTTGTTTCAAATAACTATTGTTAAAGGTTTAACTTTGAAACTGTTTCAAGTAGTCTATAGCTGTATCTAAAAATTAATGCACTAAGTAATCCCAATGCCGATTCTTTAGTCCTGTAATGACCTTTTACACTTGTCCATCCTATAAAACTCCTTTTAGCTTTTGGAATGTACTGGCTATCCTCATTGCCCTTGGGTGGAATAGCTTCTGGCCAAAGTGGACCCTCACTGAAGTAATGCTTGAGAAGGGAGTGCCAGTCGGGCTAGGCTGGAATTGTGCCAGGGACAGGCCTACTATGTTAGCAGTGTGGGTAGTATAGCTGCTTCCTTTTTCAGATGACCTCAGAAATTGTTAGTGTAGCCAGAACAATCTTGAGACTGAATTCTGGGAGAGCTTTTCCTATGGTTTGTGCAGAACGACTGCTGTGCAGAATAGGGGAAAAGCTTGGAGGTAGCAGACCTAAAATGAGGACATAGTTTTGGTTTGCTTGAACAGACTTTTAGAGAGTGTGAAAGCTCTTTGCATGAGGTTCAACTTGTTAAATGATTTATTTGGAGAACTTCACTTGTCATTTTTCTGATGCATCAAAAGCATCTCAATGTAAGCTGTTCTATGACACAATAGATATATGTGAGCTGTACAGAAATTTTTGTTTTCTGTTATGATACAGAGTGAAGTAATAAAGTATGTCACTGATAATTTCTTTAGGTTTTGTAGAGTGCATTGCTATTTTTTTTAATATAGGTCATCTAAAAAATTCCTTTAGCTGTATCATCCTTTTGAAAATGATAAAAAGAAAATATTGGCTAATCTGCTGTTGTTTACAGAACAAACCAAAATTGCAGAGTTTTATTTTTAGTTCTTGAAGGATTTGGATGCTGTATATTAAATAGATTCAATGAACATTAGTTACTGGATTTTTAATAGGATGTAAGATGCATGAGAGAGTGAAGAACAACATGTATTCAGCAATTGCCAAAGCCAAGATCACTTTGTTTCTGTGGCATGTAGGGAATAAGAAGTGCAATGTCGGTTGCTTCTATATAGAATGTTTATCCCCTGGCTCAAGTTGAGATTTATTATTTTTAAATCTTTTATGTTTTGATCTTTTATGGCATTTTGTTAATACCAAGTTGTCTAGCTTCTCTGGACTGCTTTTAGGGTGATGGAATGAGTGATGAACCTGCAGAGATCAAATACCCCCTCAGGGGAATGCTGAAGCATAAGACTTTCTACCTCTACAGAATGAGAAACCTTGAGGTAGCATATTTCAGAGATAGAGTTAATATTCAGTTAAATGCAAGAGGAAGAGGAGCAATAGTGCAAGGGGGGAGTGAGAAATTAAGTGGTATCTTTTTAGAAGTCTGCCTTATTGCTGCCTACATTGCTCCTTTGGGATCTTTCTATTGAGTGTGAGAAAAACAGCAAGCTCTTCTTGAAAAACCCAAGATGAAATTACTGCCATAATTTTTTTTTTCATAGTGTAAAAGCTTTATTTAGCTGGGGAGGGTTTATTACCAGTGTTTTCCTGGCATGGCTAAGTTCAATTAATTTCAGATGACAAGCTCCAGGGTTTTCTTCCTCTCCTCCCTCACAGCCCCCACATCCCAATGTGTGAAAAGTACAATTTGTTATTGGTTTGCCTTGGGCTCTGGAGACCTCATTAAGAGCCCAAAAAGGGGATTCTGTCTCTGCTGTTGGACACTTTTCTCTTTTCTGCTGAACTGGGGCCATTTGCATTCTCACATGGAGAGGAATACAGGGGCCAGAGGATGAAAACTGTTAGGTTTATATTGCTTGCCTGTTGATAAAAATGCTGATAAGAGATGAAAAAAATGCTGTTCTTTAGGCTCTAGTTTTATACTAAAATTTGCAATGCAGAGGCAGATCAGCTTTGAGAAAAGAATGTGAGCGGGAAATCTCAACTTACTTTGGTTGTGACGGTTTTTATGTGGCATGTCCATTTGTTTGATGGTAAGGAAAGATGCCAGCACAATACTACATTGAGTCACAGTTCTAAGGCACCATGCTAACTTTTCAAATTCTTATTCCTATGAAAATGCTCTAAGAACACCTCTTGGAAGCAAGAGACTGGGCTTTTTAGTGTGCACAGTAGTTTAAGACACCATATTGGAGCAGTAAGCATTTAAGAACTATCATATAAGTTCGGCGTATTTTCATAGCAAAAGTCAATATGCCTGTGAGAAAGTATTTATTCTATCTGCACAGTAATTTCAAGGTTTAACATGAAATGTACACAGTCACATCCATCTCTGGCTAGCAAACAAAACTGGATGTCTTATGTATTTAACTCCATGTAGGGCACTGAATTTTAATTTAAAGCGTTCTTACTGATGTAAAATAAATTAGGAGTTCAAGAAAACTGATTTTCTTATATAAGCAGTGATTCTCATCACTAGTTTTCTCAGGTGTTGTATTGTTATAAACTAATGTGTAGCAAATGTTGAATTGCTTGTGCCTTTAGTGTTTTCACAGTATTTGATAGTCTTTTCAGTGGCTGTATAAAGCATCTATACACATGCACACACACATTTATGTGTATATGCATGAAGACATATAAACGTATTTAGAAGGATACTAAGACTATTTTCAGGAAGATTAAATTAAGTTCCTTTATGAATATCATGAATATTACATATTGTATGCTGATGTAATACTCAATTTATATGTATAATGCAACATATAATTGAAAATGTTACATTGACATAAGATCAAACTGGGAGTATTGAAAATCTAACTAGCTAGATACAACATGTAATAATATTTTAAAACAAATATTACAAGATTTTTTTGTAAGATAAGATTTCTTAAAATTGTTCTTTCTATCAAGAGAACTATACATATAGAAACTAGAATTTGTTTGTTAAATAAAATGAAATAAGAAATTCAGAATAAAGTCCTGATAAATTTCCTTTTCTAAATTATCACTTCTGAAAACAACCAGTCTTCATGGCCATGTATGCCTTAAAATTAATTCAAAGATCAAAAATGCTTTAGAAAGTCTTCTAATGTAGAATAAGTGTTCGACAACCTGAAATAAGAATATTTTCTGTAAAGTTTTAAAAAGGATTAACATGGATTTATATGGTCTTAGAAAGCCCTCTTGCTTTTTGTTTTTTTTTGAAGTAGGCTCCTCTAGCATTTAGTCATTACTATGTTCAAAATGAAAGCTAAATGGTGCAAACTGTTCTAGCAGATGCTAGATAGTAGGAAAAGTTCTTTACAGGGATACAGTTCATGTTTTAAACTTGCATGTTGACAGTGATTAGCTCTCTATCGTATTGTGGAATTAAAGTTTTTAATTAGGTTTCAAGAATTCTGCAGTTTTTATGCCATCAGTATGTTTATGGTAAAACCCTTAAAAGGAGTAAGCTGTACTTCCATAGCTTTTCTGAGGTGTGAGTTGGTACAGAAATCCTGCTGTGCTCAGTGTAGTTCTCTGGCACTCTGAACACCAGTTAGAGACTGGTATGGGCAAGGGCTGATTTTGTATCTGTTGTTTTCCAGAATATGTGATACTGTGATAGTAACATACCAGAAAGACCTGTTTATTGGCAGGGTAGCTTTTCAGAATAATAAATGTGCACCTTTACCTTCAGTTAATAGATTTAGAAAAACCTAAAAGAGCCTGGTAATAAAATCAAGGAGAGTCTTTAGGAGAGTATTCAGAGAGCTGCTCCTGTATTCTCAATGGGAGCAGCTTACTTCTGGATAATGTAAATAGCTTAAAAAAGAATAATAATAATAAACTAAAAGTTAAGAAAAATTCTGGTTTACTAGGAGTTTTTTATCTGGTCTCTGGATCATATCTCAGCTGGTAAGAGCTATCAGAAGTCAATAATGCTTCAGAGCTTGTATGTGTAAATTTTAGGCATGTGAAGAAATGAACCCATCTGAGGGCTTTCCAGTGGGGTGTAGGTTCCTCCGGCACTGGGTGATTCCTTGGATGTAAGCACTTTGGCTTGCTTTCTTGAAGCAAGTTCAATATTTAGATACGTAAGTTCTTTTTGCCTGCCAGAGCCTTTTGAATCCCTGGTCCTTGAGTTTGCTTTGATCAGAGCCTGCTTGGCTCTTGCTGTCAGCAATTGGAATGCACTGTTTGCTCCTGCCTGATGAGCATGGTGAGCCTGTCTAGGGACATATCACATCAACCAGTGCATCTCTGGTTCTCTCTTTGGAGGTTTGGGTTGAAATGTACTTAAGTAATTTAAATGTTTTAAGCTCACTTTATTGTGTAAAAATCTTGTCTAGAAAACATATTTTTGCATGTGATATTTAATGCTTAAGAATGAGCCCTTTAAACAACAAGGAATTAACAAATGTGGTAAACTGCAATGGCTCCTAGCCTCTGACTATAGTTCCAATCCTTTATAACCTAATCCTTACATTTTGTTAAAAAAAATAAAAGAAAATGCCTATTTGTTGTTATAGGTTAGTAGCCAATCAATTGATCAACCCAAAGCCAATTCGGGTTTAAAAATAACCCACAGCCAATTAGGGTTTTAACAATTTAAAATTTATTAAGCAAGCACAAGCAGGCAAAACAGCGCTGGGGCGACCGGGGAGCCTCTTGCTCCGCCTGGGGCTCGCCGACGAGGTCTTCGTGTCTTTGATCTTTTATACCCTTCTGGCTTTGGATCCCAGTATCACTTCTCGTTTCTGCGCGTGCGCAACCTGTTGCCATGTAGCCTGGTGGTCGTGAGAAAGAGGGCCAGATGTCCCCTTTTCTGCTGTTCCTTTTCGGTATGTTCCCTCAGTCTGTGTCCAAAGTACCCCAGGGTGAAGGCCAAAGATCCTCCTTTCCGTTGTTCCTTCTTGGTATGTTTCATAGGTCTTGCCCAAAATATACCACTTCCTTTATATAATGAGTTGGCTAGCTTACAATAATTGCTTGGCAAAATGCTGAGGTTTGATATACTAGTGATTAATTAGTAAAAACAGCTGGTTACATCTTCTCCATTTATCAACTTATTTGACAACAGCTAATCTTTATCATAGTCCTCCTCCCTTTCTATTTTTACTGGTAATTTAACAAACAACTGGTTTCTATCTTAATTCCCACTCTTCTATTTTTACTTGTAACTCAATCAGCAAAACAACGGCCTTCTCTCACATTTGTCTTCAGGGTTTTAGTCTGGCTTTGTAATTTCTTTTATGAAAGGTATATTGGAAATCAGATGCTCAAAATATTTATATCTTTTGCTATGACTTTGAATACTGTTCAACTTTACTTTTAATGGTTCAAAATTGTTATAGACAGTTATTAACAGAATATTTACAATTTTGTCATGAAAAGGGATTAGCCAGTATTACCTGTGCTTGTTCTATTGCTAGAATTAAGTTAGTATTTTATTAATTTGCCAGAAAAGATGCCTTTTCCCTGAAAGTCTAGCTAAAATAGGTTTGAGCTGAAGTTCTGGCAGAAAATGGGAGTTTAGGAACCAGCATGTCCCGATTGATTAAATAAGTCATGGTTTGTTCCATTTCATAGCTGAGTTTCAAATTTATTTTTTTATGAATGAGGAAAGAAGTTGATCTGCATTTGAAGAGTAACATAAAGGTTGTTTTTTTTCTTAGATCATGAATACAAAAGGAAATCTTCACTGTCTAGCATAAGGATCCCAGTGAAAATTTGCTGTTAGTAGAGGTAGGGAGTGAGCTTATTGAAAGGCCACTAAATTCCTTTGCACGTCTAGCATAAATCAACCTTTGTTCCCAGGTGATGGATGAGTGAATTTGGGATGACATGTGCAAAGCTAATATTAATCTTAAAATAAAATTACTTACCTTAAAAAATATAAGAGAAAATATTATAGCTTATGTAATTTTTTGTGCAGATTAATGGAGACAGGTGATCTTTGTCGTTATATGCATTAGGTACAATTTATAATGTATAAAATACAACTTGGCTACATGTGTGAGTATCCAAATCTTCATTTGTAACCTGTGAGTCATAAGCCTCTTGGAAATATGCTTTAGAAAGAAGTATACATGCAGACTTAGAAACTGCTTTCAAGCAGTTCAAAGTGATCTGTACTTATGGGAGATGCTTGAAGTCAGAGAACATCAATGGATATTTATGCAAATGCTTTCTGTTTTGTTGTGCATGGAATATGCTGCATAGTTACAAATTAAAAAGCATGATTTAGAGAAAGATGAAATGTTACTAGATTTTGTGTTAATGATCTTCACTATGATTATATTTGAACCGTTACCATGAAAAAAAGTTGCATGTGAGAGATTGTAGTTTAAAAAAACCCCAGAATCCCACAAAACTAACAAAAACCACCACAAAGCCCATCGCTTCTCCCAGACACCAGAGTAAGAAACAGACACATAGGTATGTATTAAGTCATACAAAATCATGTTATGACTTAAATTCTTCAGTCAGACTGAATTGTTCCAATTGACTTGAATGCTTTTTGCCACTAGAGAGTGCTATGCAATAACTGAAATCTTTTCTCTCCAGCAAAAAATCTCCAATTGCATCTTTCACACCAAACAGATAAATTATTGATATTCTTCAAATGGCAAATTAATTTACACTTAACATGCAGACTTTAACTGTAGAAAATTGTTTGAGTGACAGTAATGGTTTCATTGCAAGTTATTTAAATTTTTAAGGTTATAATTTACTGAAAGTCATGTAATTCCTTATTTGTCTAACTCAAAACAAAATGCTGCTGATGTTGTTTTTAGCATTAATTTAAAGGCATATGTAAAAAAAACAAAGCTACAAAAAAAGCTGTAAGTCTTTCTGATTCATATTTTGCAGTCTGGTTTTTAAATGGAAAGAAAGTTTGAAGTTAAATGAAGTTTAGAAGATTTTATTTTTTAAAATTAGTATTTTCTCAGTTTATCTCTGCTTCCTTCCACTTAGTTTAATAGTTCTTTATAATTCTTCCTGTGTTTCTGTTCTAGTAAACTTACAGACAAGATTTGAAGCAAGTGCTCTTCTTGTGTAGATGTTGTAGATTCTGCGTAGATGTTTTTTCTAAAAAATCTTTTTTGAAGACATAATAATACCTCTTAAAATCTGTATGATTCTATAAATTGAGCAGAAGTGAATGTTGTGTTTGCTGAAATAATAACATCTGTGTAATTACCAAACAAGGAACTAAAATGTAGAGTTAACTGACAATGGTAGTACTTTAATTCCTGTCTCACACTGCTGAAGTTAAAACCTCAGCATTCAACCCAGAGATCTCATCAGGAGTTTTTTTGCTCTTAGATACAGATTCAGCTAATAAAGGTGTACAAAAGTACTTTATTGTGCAGTTTTGAAAGGTTTGAATTTACTGAAATTAGCTGCTAGAAAGCTGTAAGAGTCTTGGCTGCTTTTCTTGTTTGGAATTCAATAGCTTACATTGTGTGAGCACTCAATAGTACAGTATTTTGTTATCAGGAGTCCATAGCTAGAGCAGCTGAAAAAGGTGCTCTCCACTTTTAAACCTCATTAAAATGTTGGTAAAAACCTTTGCATAAGGCCTATTATTTTGATTTTAATTATTGTCAAAGTTATGGCAATCAGGTTTCTTTCAAATTCACCTTTACTGAAGCTCCCTTTTGAGTCTTTGCTAATAACCTTTAATCTCAGTGAGGAATAGCAGTGGTGGTACAGCCACCTGATCTAATTTTCCAGGTGCTCAGCGCGCTGCAAGAGGCCTCTGTTTTTCTTGTCGCATCCAGAAACAATATTTAAGAAAGCTTAAGACAGAGTGAGCAATGAATGTAAGAGTGAATGTTGCCATATGTCTTCCCAAAAGGAGCAGGTACATGATATAAAGCTCAACAGAGCCCATTATGCTTATGTATTGAATGCATTTCTTATTGAACCATGAGCTTTAGTTTTACAATCATCTCTGACAACTGTGAAGTTATTTTGGGATGAATTTTCCATACATAGTAATAGAGATTGTTTGGTAAGAAATACAGTGTTGTCACAGTTTGATAAATGAACTGTAAATATTGGCGTAATATAGTCTTAACATTTCCTAAAGAGATTTTATATTTTAATCAGACCTGATATGGCATTGCATGAATAATAAAATTGTATCTTATGGGAAAAACTAAACAGTATTGCTACTATGTTTTTGGCAAAGGATAATTCTCTTTAGTCATGTATTTTAATGTTCTGTGTATGTTTCATGGCGTCATATCCATTTCTGTTGCAATTTGTCGTACACTCATGTTTCAGCAACCTTGGAAGGAAATGCATACTTTTTTAAAGAAGAAGGAAAAGTGGAATAAATATATTTGCAAAACAGTGCTTGTGCATAGAATTCTGATACTTAGATTTTACAGAGTTTTAATTTAATTATATTAAATTTCCTTCCTTAGGGTTATGTGGGCTCAACTTTATAGGGATGTGTAGGAATAATTAGGAAAAAACATGTATCATGTTTGTGATATTCCATCTGCATCAGTTACTCTGCAGCTTGGTGACCTGGTGGCCTGAGTAAGGTGGTTTTTGGAAGTGCAGCTGCCTTGTTTCTGATAGCCATGTAATTGCATCTGTCAGATCTGTTCATCTGCTGATGACCCTTTGCCTTCATATTTAATAAAGATGCCAGGTTATTGTGCTTGAACACTGACATGGGAGTTAAGTGTCTTGGGTACAGTTCTGTATTTTGCTTTGGGTGCTTTATGAGATTTCAAGTACGTCATTTATCATTCACATACCCATATACACCAGCTCCACCTCATGGCTTCTGCTCATTCCCTGCTTCATGGCAATGCTGCGAGAAGTGCCCAGAGTTGGTGATGTGAGTTATGTCTCCTCACTTAATATTCTCAGATGCTCACTGTTAGAATAATTCATCTTAGCAGGGAGGAAATATTTGTTTTCTACTCATTTGAAACTATTTAGGAGACTAATTGGTTCATAAGATGGGTTAGCTGTATGTGGAAGTACAAATTGTAGCAAGATATCAGGAAGGTTGAAAAGGTTGAAAATGAGGATTTTTTCCTCATTCTTGGGTGAACTTGCTTGATTGTGCTAGCTCTGGTGCATGTTTGACCTCTGCATGAACAGTTTCAATTCACTGATCCACGACAGGGTAGTTTTCTACCTCCCAGTAAGTTGATTTAAGTGAATAAGCTCTGTCTGATAAGCACCAGAAGTGTTGCGAGGTAGAACTTCATGGCCAGAAATTAGATAAGTGGGAAGCTTGAAATAATGAAATTGGAAATGGAGTGAGACCTCCCCTTTCAGATGGTAGAGAAGCTGTCGGCTTGATCATCACAATAGAGCAGTCTAATCACTTGACAGTTTGTCAGATGATTAGACTTCTGTATTAATTCTGTCTTTGAATTTCTTTCCCCAAGATGAGAATAAGATACTCTTTGCTCTTAAATTTAGCAGGTGAAAATCACAAGGCTTGGAGAAAATGACAGGTTTTACATTTTCTGCACTATGTAGATTATAGATGTATCTGAAAAGTAGAGTAGCCACAGCTGAAATTTCCTTTTCAAGGAACTATACCTATATTAAATTAATTTTTTTTCTTCTGTTAGTAAAGTAACATGAAATGACCGTTGAAGCATTTATTTCTGTGGAGGTTTTTGTTTTGTTTTGTTTTTAACTGAAACGTGGAATGGCTGTCAATGTGTGACTTCATAAAAGAGAAAATATTTTGGATTCTTGTGACCTGAGTGATTGTTAACAAGAGAGGTTCTGCTTACTCTGTGTAACTTGGTTCAACCTGAAAGATACTTTTCCTTCTTTGACTCCCTTCCCTCATAGTTTTTGTTGTGACTAATGCCTTAAATTGTAGCTACCTGACTACTTTTTCATATCAAAGTATTATGCACTAGAGGATCTACTTTCTTTTCCCCAGGGTGACATATTTTCATGGATGAGAGGGAAGAGTGGACAGGAGCAAAATGCATTCGGAAATGTATTTTCGCAAAAATTTTGGTGTAAGGAACAAACCTCTCCAGTTGGGATGCTGTTAAACTGTATCCTGTAGTGTTTGTAGTGAGTTTGCTGTAGTGATCCCTTGTGGCCTCCCTTTCTTTTGTTCTTCTGATGAAACTGTGGGGAATGAGGTACTTGACCTTCACAGGGTGTTGTCCTTGCCTTTGCAGAACAACCTGAGTAGCCAGGCTGTATCCTGTCTCTGAGTGGTGGTTTGGAAATTATGTATCAGGAGGTAACACCCGTGTTTGGGCATGCAATACACTACCGGTAGAATGGAGTGTTTTTCCTGTCAGCACTTAGAGGTCAGGAGATGCACCGATGTGTGAACAGCACTTAGATTTTTGACTATTGTAATCAATATTTTTTAAAAGGGTATTTTATTAAAGTGTGTAGCAATCATTATAACTTGTATTGATTGGTAGTGTGAACAAATTTACTGTACTTCATTTTTACTTGTCTTAAAGTTATTTTACCTTCCAACTGTACTGACTTCATGTTTTGTTTTCAAATGAAGGGGAACTTAATCCGATTTGTCTTACCACTTACTATCATTCAGTTTCATTTTGATTCTTAGTAATTCATAAGCCTCATAACAGAGTAATGAGTTAAAATATCAGTATGTTGAACATGAAGTTCACATTTTTATTTCATCAGAGTGGTATTTTTCTACCTTTATTTTGCAGTTTTTAATTAGCAATATAGCTAATGTGTCTTATTCTTAATTGGTTTAATGATAAATATTTTGATGATGGATGCCCTCAGAATCATGTGTATTCATTTAAAATACAAGATAATTTTCAACACAAAGGAAATTTAAAAGTGAAAATAAGAAAAATCACCTTTCCAACTCTGAAGTGTGTATGAGCATAAATAAATGAAGAAGTAAAATGAAAACCAGAAACCAGGACTGCTAATTGTGCTGGATTTCTGTTTATAACTAGTATCATCTTCAGGTATTTTGAACTTTAATAATCAAGGGCACTGGTTTGGAAAATGTTGGGTGGGAGTAGACCCAGCAGGAATCTGACCAAATTGCTGTTTCCTCATCCAGTTGATTTTAAAATAGCACCAGAAATTCATGGATCTTGGCTTTCCCCTGTTGGCAGCAAATACCTATGAAACTGGTTGACTGTCCCATTCACCTGTACTGCTGATGGGGTGGAGAATGAGTATCTGTTGTTCTCAGTTGCTCTTAGTTAACTTCTGTTAAAAAGCCTGCCTGACAAATGTTTGTGTTGTGATCATCTGAATGGACAAAAGTGTTACACTGTATGATAGACAGACGTATTGGCTTTAAAGGTCAGAAGTTATTGTTGAATTTCCTATGTGAATTTTCTTTGCAAAGTTGCAAATCCAGTAATTGGATGTTGGGAAAGCCTCAAGTTAAGGTGTTATATATAACCTTACTTGTGCTCCCTAAGTTTATGTTTATAATAAAGTCTTGCATGTATTGCCAGTTTGTGTTGATCTCAGTTTACAATTATGAATGGTAAGTGAAGCCACAGGCTTTAGATATTGGGGAACCCTACTTGATGGGTACTTGAGAAAAGCCTGTTCTACAGAGTTTTTGGGCATCCCATCAGAACTGCAGCCTGTGAAGGGATTGTGCCCAGTTCAGCAGTGCACCATTGAATCATGCAACTTTCCCTAGTAACATCCTTGACTGTTGTTTGTGTTTTTCTATTCTGTAGTTTCATCCTCAGAAATAATGGAGCAGGTTTCCTGCAGTCAGTCTAACGCTATTTTTAATGTACCAGCCTGATTTCTCAGCTCCAACTGTGTGTGTACATTATTTGCTGACTTGTATTTTATTTTCCTCTGAGGATCCAGGGCATATACATCACATTTGGACAAATGAATTGCTGTCTTCTTGGGATAAACTTAGTTAACCTAGCAGGTTCAAAATCACACTGCAAGCTCCAAATTATCCCTTCTAGCTAGGGCAAAATCATGCTTTTTTTAGCATTAAATACATTAGAGTTTAAATGTTTTCTTAAACAGAATCAATTTTAAAAATACGTTGAAGTTAAAGCATAGTAGAGAGTGTGATATTTACTGAATTTTGTAAACTGATTTCATTTCAACATGAAATGGCAATAAATGCAAGTCTTTC
Source organism: Erpornis zantholeuca (assembly GCA_013400515.1). NCBI lineage: Eukaryota > Metazoa > Chordata > Aves > Passeriformes > Timaliidae > Erpornis > Erpornis zantholeuca. The sequence goes on along the minus strand of VZTN01005135.1, from coordinate 130 downwards.
TTTTAAACATAAAGTTAAGGAGCACAGGTAAGGTTATATATAACACCTTGATTTTGGCCTTTGCGAACATCCAGTTATGGTGGGGCCACATCTGGAATCCTGTGTTTAGTTTTGAGCCCTTCACTACAAG
>VZTN01005128.1:8498-18701 GCA_013400515.1 Erpornis zantholeuca | reverse complement strand
TTTTTCAAGTTTTTCTTAAAAGAAAATGAAATAAAGAATAGCTACATAATTTTTGACTGCTATATGATAACACTTTTTGAAGAACTATTCCTAAATGAGCAGACAGGTCAAGGTTTACTGGGAGTAGGAGGGAGTGAAAGAAAAATTCAGTTATCTCCTTAGCAGGACCATACCAAGGCCATGTAGCTTTTACTCTGGGGTATCACTGAATCTTAGACCTACTCCCACCAATCCAGCTCTCTCCCTGCATGGAACATGGACTGCTGCTACTAGGGGAGAAGAGTTCAGCTCTTCTAGTAGCTTAAGTCTAAGGTCCCCCTCCAGACTGCTGCACATTAACCAAGGTAACACTTGTCTCATGAGAATCCTGATGAATTCCATGTGTAATGCCAAGATGCCAGGAAACTTCTCATAGCAATGTGTTGCAAGAAACAGCCATCAGTGTCCTCCAAAGAAACTGCTCTGGTGGTCATTGTTACTTTCAAGGGAGGATCTGCTAATCTGAACATTTCTTTGCAACATGGAGAGATGTTGTGTGGTGTTGCAAACACAGGAGGCAAAGCGCTTCATTTTTTATCCCCTTCCTTTCCATGGCTCTGAGCAGTGCTTGAAGAGGGCGCGCAGCCCTTTTAACAAGGTAACATTTTATAATGTGACACTGTTAATCTTCAAAGTAAAACCTTGCTAAACACTGCATCAGCTGTTCTGAAAAATGTTTATTTCTGGTGGGTGTTTTAGTATTATACTTTGTAGGTGGGTGTTTATAGACATGAAGTGTATCAAGACCAAAGCAGGCAGACAATGCTTCACAAATCATCTTCATGTACAGAATTGCTTTGCTCTTCTTTAGTTTCTCCCTTCTGAGTATCTCAGACCATTATATAAACAGGAATTAATATAACTTCAACTCAGCTCCTGAGTTAGTTATGCACCCACATTAGGCTGGATAAGTACACAGCTAGAAGAAATAAATGTTCTACAACACTGGCTAAGTATATGCATTACGGATGGAAACACTCTGCTAAGAAGCTGCCTGGTTTGCTGTCTTGTTCTGAAAGCATGTATTATTCAAATGTGATAGAGCTTCTAATATCAGCCTACCCTGATTTTCCACAGCTCTGTCAGCAACACATTCTATCACTCAAAAAACCATTGATTTTTTTGTTTCACACATTCCTACTAAACACTTTGTAGCAGAAGTCTGTTCCTGCTCAAGTGTAGCTTTTCTATTTTCAGAAGCTAGACTCCCCATGCTTTGTCACTGAGCTGCCCTTGAAGAAAATGGTTTTTTGACCAGCTGATCAGACTGTTTCTACATTATCATATCAATTAAAATATCGTGTATAAATAAATGAAAGATCAAAGTGTGTAAAGAAAAAGCTGTTTCAGAACAAAAAGGGGAAGTCGCTTTCTATTTGAGTAATGATTTATTGATTGAAAAGATTATCAATGGGCACAATGAACTTCAGCCTATTGCTGATGTTTTCCAACATCTGTGTAATTGTGATGAGACAGTACATGGCTGTCTTTGCATGGTATTTTTCTCAGTAAAGAGACACCTGTAATGAACTGTGGATCTGAATACCTAAGCAGTACCCCACTGTATGAGTTATTATGCCTTGCTCAACACAGCAAATCAAATTCATCTGGAAATTATCTGGTGTTCGTAGGCAAAACATTTGCGTTAGGTTTCTTGGCAGATGTTAAAAATCAGTTCTAAAACAATGAAGAAGTTTGACTTATCTGATCATTTTTAATATATCAAAGATGCAGTTTTATCTACGTACTACAGGGTTTAATCCATGTAAACTCCATAAACATTAAAATTAGTCAGTCATATACTAATTCTTTAGTTAACTCAGTGAGAAATAGACATTATCTAGTGCTGTTACTTAATTCTTCGTAAAGAGTGGCAATTTGAAATATATCTGATGACAGGATATTACTGTGATATGAACAGATTAACAGTGTGTCATCTGATACTTCTGTTATTACACATAAAATATTCCCCTGTATTTTCACATCTCCCCTGGGTCTAAGAGCGAGCTTCTTTCCGCATCAGGTTTCTAAGAGCCAGGAAAGGCAATCGTTCTGGCTGGGCTGCATAAACATTCTGCCTATCAGCTACAATGAGACTGCAGATAACAACTTGAAAGAAAAGCTAATAATAATTTTAATTTTCTTTCTTAACAGAAAGGATGTTAATAAAATTATCAGACACAAAATGAACAAAAACGATGTCTGCTAGAAAAGCGTCATGGAAGGTTTTGTTCTAGTAAATCATTATTTCCCGTCATCCCAACTATCAATCTGAATTCCCTTTGTTTTGGAAACATCAGTTTCAAGTACCCTGGAAGAAATTCTTGGCAATAACTGTTATTAAGAACACATTAGCTAACAGCAATGTCAGTTCTTCTGATTTTACAAATGAAAAAGTAAAAGGCAAAATAAAACCAAAAAGAGTTTCCATTTGAAATAGATCTCTCCCAACCACGGAAGTAAAGTCACTTGGAACAGCAACGATAAGGGTTTTTTGTTGTATGCATTGTAAACACAATTTTTTGTTTCACTTAAGAACATCATGTGCTAAAGCAGCAGAAATTGTGAGGTCAATGATAATAACTCTCCATTTTTCCGTCCCAAAGCAAAACACAGAAACATTCTGTTTCATGATTTCAAACACAGGGGCACAAAGGCTAAGAGAGATTTTTCCCACAAACAGCTCTTTTAAGAAATTTTAATATCTGATGATAAATCAGAGTGTTTTGATGGCAAGCATGTCACTTTCAGACTGACCACCTCCTACTGGGTTTTCTGGCTTGCCACTGCACAGGACTTTTTGCTTGTGAGACAACTAGATGTATCTCTGGCTAGGGAAAAGAACTGACTGTCAGGCAAATAACATTATGTTGAAATGATTATATTGAAGATTATATCTTGCACCCTACTTGCTTTTTTTCACCCATGAATCACTCTTTGGATCCCTTTTATTTATTTAAAAGAAGAAAATTGCCAAATTACAATATGCTTGTTCAAGTCTTTAGTAAACAAACACCAGCATTAATACAAAATGTGATATAAGGAAGTATATAGGTTTTAAAGAGGTTTTACATAAGAGCATTAGAAACTGGAGGAGCAAGAAAAATCCCCACCATCTGTCCTGTCTTGTGGTTTATCTTGTTCTCCTTTTATTTCTTTTTTAACATTCTCCGGACTTCTCCAATACCAAATTAATGTGATTTTAAAATTATTTTATCTTTTCCGGTATTGTAAACAGTATATTTATGTTCCATATTAAAATACATATTCTGTGAATCTTTATTTTAAATGTTAACTGAAGTTAACACTTAAATTAGTGTTATCTAATTCTAACTTGGAATTAGATCTTTTGAGTAAAACTTCAGAATTTTTGGGGAGGAGAATATTTAACCCATATTAAAAAGGTCAAATACCCTTTTGTTTACAAGGGTAAACAAAATATAAATCAGCTAATTTCTCAAAGAGCAAGAGGTTTGTATCAGGGCCAGGATCAACAATATTTCATTTCAAATTTTCCAAGAATTCACATTCTTTTCTAATGTGAATAAGTATCACTTTTTATACAGGTATGCAGAACTTTACTGTTTTGTGGTTTGGTTTTTTTTAAGGAATCCTCTAATGAAAAAAAAAACAAACCAGCTCTAAAACTAGAGCTCTCAAACTTGTTATTGCAAGATGCCAAGATGGGATGTGCTGTGCTGAGCCCATGTGGTGTCTGCTGAGCAGGAGCTCCTTGCCCAGCACAGATTAAGTACCAACTATACCAAGAGATTCAGTGTCAGGTAAGAAACAATATTTGAGTAAGGGGATTGCAAGAAAACACCATGGTTTTGTGATCATCTAGAAAAAGTTACCTGGTCAAAAAAAGAGTGAAGTTGCTCAAATGCCCACATTTCTCTCCTAGGCTCTTTTCAGAGTGACTCTCACTTCCTGGTGACTCTGTGCCTCTGGCAGCCTTTCAGGCTGAGCACATATTTGCTCTTTGCACCCATTCAATAAGAGTGACAGGAACTCCTGAATATATATGGACTCAGGAATACCCAATGGTGATCAGGAATGTTCCCCAGCTTTACAGATGAAATCAGAGTAAACACCATTTGGAACCACAAAATCTCAGCTAATTTAAGATATATCCTTATTTGACTGTTCAAATGGAAAGGAAAGTTGCAGATCTTTTTCTTAAAATAACCTCTGCCTCCTTTTTCTGAAGTCTTTCAGTCACCTCATCTTCTCTTTCTCCCAGGCTACATGCCATACTGTTTACACACCCAGCCACCAAAATGATCTATATTCTTTTGAACTCACTTGCCTTATGTTTCCTCCTTATTTCATAATGTTAATAACTGTGGACAGAAGTCTTTCTACTACCAGCCAGACCCTTTATTTTTGCTGCCTGGGATCAGTTTTGTCCATTATTCAGAAATGGCTTAAGTCCACTATGACTCACAAAATATCCTATAATAGACTTATTCCAGGACTGTAATCAAAAGTTTTCTGACAAACAAATACTAAATTGAGTTGACTACATGGACATATTTAATTTCTTTTTTAAATAGTGCTTCAAGAGCAAATGTAATTTGAAATAAATGATGTAGAGTTATTTTTCATTGCCCAGTCTCACAGGAACATTTATCAAAAGTTTTACACAGCCTGGTAACAAGGATGAGAATTTCACATCTGTACATTCAAACAGATATAAATGCTTTCAGAATGAGGTAGTGTGATCCTGGTGTAAAACAATATTACATTTCTGAAAGTTATGTTTAAGATGCCAATGTCCTAGTGGGTTTCCCTCTTCACGCTCCTGAGGAAAATCCACTCTCTGCTGTTATGGTGACCTTCATGCAAAGCTTGGACAGAATCTCAAAATGAGTTTCACGATGGACATTGTAAGGGTGAGAGGACTTACGGTTTGTTCAGATAAAGAACATTCTGCCCAGGCTCTGCACAGAGGAGAGACATTTTTTTCTCCAGAGCTCAGGGTACCTCACTCACAGCTGGGTATCCCTGTATCCTGGATCCTTTCTGAAAGTGGATGTCTTGCTTAATTGCTACATGGAAATCATTCTCTTCATTGAATTCGTATGTGAAAAAAAGGTGGTGACTAGGTTCATAATCTAATGAGACTCTAAGAAAATTGGATTTGATTTTTTATTTAGTGCCTTAGTGCACATTGTGCCTTGCCATGGGGTGCCTCAAGCCTGAGCCAACTCTGGCTACACCCACAACCAGCTAGGTCCCATGGGCACTGTATCCAGGAAATTTAGCTTTCTTTGGAATGAGGTGTGTGTTACCAAGGAACAACAGTGCCCTGGATTTTGGCACTCAGAGAATATCTCTGCTACTGTGTGGTATGATGTATAAAATAACCTTGCACTTTTATCAAAGTTGTGCAAGGGTTAAAGGCACAAACATGTGCAAAGGACATCTCTAATGTTGGTCCAGGTACTCTTTATTTACATAGCTAAGATTCCTTACTGTAGTTTAACTACAGGTGACTTGCTTGTTCCTACTGCAAACCCTTCCCAGAGAACACTAGAAGACACATGTGCCAGCTGCACTCAATAAAAGCATCTTTCTTATAAGCAGTCTTGCTGGCATTTAAAAATAAAGTCACTTCTACTTACTTGGAAATGCCAATATGCCTTTTGAGAAGACAGAAGGGAGAAACATTCGTCGGGACTCTATGCTGTGCTGATCATTTACAAAGGAGGGAGTGCTCTGGTGACCCAGTGCTGTGCTGCTCACAGGCTGTGTTTCAGCTGATGTTGAGCAGAGCTCTCACTGCATGGCAGGCAGTGGGCTTTCCACACCATTCAGGGAAGGGTGGCACATGCTCCTGGTGAACTGCCACGGTCACACTGCAGGAGCTAACCACCAGCTTGCATTGCCTACCACCCTCATTGCCTCAGGGACAAATTAACGTGGTACATGGGGCAGCAGTGGAGGAGAAAGGCTGTAAGTCTTGGCTGTTCTCTGCTGTACTTCCCTCTTTTGGAAGTTGAAATTAAATATATGCATAGCAACATTTATGTTCAATGGCAGTAGTGGTTGATATCACATACAATATACAGAGTCTTCTAAGGAATAGAGCCTACAAGTATCAACAAGATTTTAATGAACCACTTACCCAGTATATTCAACTCGAAGTATTCATAAAATCATTTGACTTAAAAAACAATAGTACATTTAAGGACTGTCATGTACTGAAATTTTATTTTGAGTTTTTGGAGTGAACATAGTTTGAGGTCTCAGTCTTATAACAGCAAGAGCTGGAACCACTTAAACAAACAAACCTAGATTCTCTCATGATCACCTGACTACAGATGTGTATTAAGAAAAATCCCAGCTAAAGTATGTCTTAAGCTTAGAGCCCTCTATTAATCAAAGCTGACTACCCTGTCACAGTGTCTATATATATAGTAGATATCCCTGCCAAATTTGCACTCTAAACACTACTTGCAAAATGCAATGTACTATAAGCACTGCCCTCTCAGTGCTGTTTCTTCTCTCCACTTGTTATTGGAGGTGAACATATTTGTTTAACTTTGAAAATAAATTAGAGATTCTCCTGTTCCCTGATGATTCCTTTGTATGCTAGGATCCACCGGAGGGCAAAAGAGAGAAGTTTCACCACAGCTAAAAGAGTCCAACCTGCAACAGAATAAAGAATAACAAAATTTGTATTCAAAAAGCTCATATTCTATTATTTATCTATTTAAAAATTATATGACCCTTTTGAATTTCTAAAGATTAGAGAATGGTGAAAGTTTCAAACATAATATTCCAGAGTACGATAAATGAACTTCTTTACAACAGCCCCAAAGAAGTCAATTACTGTGTCTGACACCTCCTGCATTTCTTCTATTAATTTTTACTGTTAACAGTGGAAAGAGAAGAATTTCCAATGCTCTTTAGAAGCACAAAAAGAAAGTGATGCTATTATTATACGAGATATCTTTTCACTTACAAATGAAACCTGAAAAAACCCCCAAGCATTAACTTGTATTGACCTGCTTGCCAAGTTATCAACCCAATCAGACAAAAACACACAGTCTTGGAGTACTAATAGAATTTTCCTGTAGACTTTTGTACTCGATGTTGGATGAATTGCTGGCAGAATATCTCTCACAGACTGCACAGGAAAACCAAGTCTCTAGATTTTAACTAATTTCCAGCTTCTAGCCAATTCTGCATTTAGGACAAACAGGGAGAAGCTGGGGAAGCTCTCTCAGATACAACTCGACCATTTCCTGACCAGATCTTGATTCAATAAAGGCAATTAACACCAGGGAATTTTCTGTGAGATTGTTCTTTTTGATTGTTTCCTGAAATAATTATACTGAAATAGAATTCAGACCCGCACTTGCCAAAGTAACATTTTTAGAGCTGCACATGAAAGGCCTCACCCTAACCTCTAAATTTACTTCCCCTCCTAGTGAAATCATCTTGTTTTCCATCAAGTAAGTTTGTGAGAGAAGAACCATTCCAGATACCATAAATCAACTAATCCAAAGTCTATGTACAAAGAGACAACAGGCAGTCTGGTTTGCAATCCACTTCATTCATGTTTGCAAACAAGTCTCAATATGTTCATCAATATGGAAGATTCAAAGGCTAGTGTTTACAGAGGGATATACAACCAGCCACATCCTTCCAGGTTCAGTGTAATTACTGGTGCAAAAATGCCATTGTATCTTAGTGAAAAAGAGAGAAAGAGATCCAGTATCAGTGCAGAAAACAATCATAGTGGCAACTGAGCTGTTGACCTTGATTTGTAGCTCTTCAGTTTCTTTGTTGCTTAGCTATTTGAGAAACAACTTTGCCTTTTTTAGGCAGCTACTGGCAGTCAGGTTTTCTCAGGGTAGAGCCTGTGCAGAGATCTATATGCAGCTGGGAGGCAAAGGACAAAGAGCAGTGTTCCCTTAACCTGGGATTCACCGAGCCAAAATGTGTCAGAGCCAAAATGTTCTGAATCTCGGGTTACACTGCAAGGCTTGAATTGGCTCAGTTCGCTGTCCAGAGTTGGGTAGAACTCAGTTCTCTCAATACTGGTTTTTCATCTATCTCTATGTTTCTAGAATGTCTTCTGGGAGTCCAAAGCAAAAAAAGCTAAATTCTCTGCCTTGCTAGATTTTTTTTTAACCCATTACTCTTTCCTTATTTGATTGTAGGCTTTGCCATAGCAGGAACTACCTTTATCTCACCAATGAAAAAATACCCTTAATTACAGGAATGAAGAGTGAAAATAAATCGGTAAATCAATAAGGCTAAAATGCCTCAGTGTCATTCAGAGCAAAATAAAATGCCTGGAATGCTGATTAAAAAATATGCTTATTTGATAGAACATTGGAGATCATATCCTGGCATTTTGGTATGGGTATCTCGTATTTTAACTATATGAGTTAAAAAGAATAGTTCCTTTCTGGAGTCTCCGAAACTTACAAACTTACAAACTTAAAGACTGGCACCCATGAAGATTCCTTTGGGATTTAAAGGTGTTTGAAGGGCATTCTTTAATGTTTTTTTCTGGACATTTTGAAAGTTTTAGTTTTATGTTTTTTGGTGTTGGAGTGGGTGCAGAGGTAGAGCAAGCTTTGGCACATAGAGGATGTCATTATGCCAAGAAATTTCTCCGGAGCTATTTTCTCCATTTCCCTTTAGGAGAGGCCTGCTGGTCACATAAGATCAGCAGATCTTTCACCTAGCACCTTAGTGTCACAACTCTCTTCTTTCTCTCTGCTTGGGGTTAGCATAACTGAGGACAGCTTTGATCTAGACTATCAGTAAAATGTTGACAAAATAAGCTAATCTGATCACAGATCACAGTCTCCAAGAGTTCTGGTCTTGACGCTTATATCTGTCATAACCATATACAGACAGGGAAATAACACAGGGAGGCATTTTCTGAAGCAGACACACAAATTAAATATTCAAGTTCCACTGATTCTCAGTGACATTTGGAGATATAGCTGTATTTTAGTCCTCCAAAAATCTGACTTTACGTCTGTCTTCTTCCCTGTTTTGAAGAGAGACATGATAAATATTTTCTAATTTCCATGTCTTTCAACTTGAATTTAAGATCAGAGTTAAAATAGCTGCCCTCCCTTTTCAACACTGAAAAAAAGTCTCCCCTTGCCCTTCACAGTTTCTCTTCGTATCACCCATTGATAGTGCAAAATAGTTCTAAGTTTCTTTGGTGTCTTAGGTTGGTGGTTTCTTTGAAGACACAATATATGTCACCAAGCTTCCAGGTAATGTTTCAAAATAGGGGCAGACCACAACACAAAGTGAATTTTTCACTGGACAGGTACTATATAATTTTAACTTACAATTTAAACTGCTCAAGAGACACAGTCTGTGGTGACAGCATTATTAGAGTTCACCCTTGCTCTCAGCTGGAAGTTAACAATGTAGACAGAAAAAATGAAGGTGATCAGATGTGATTTGTGTCTGTCATTTAAACAGTGGAGCCATGCCTAATGAACCTCCCTGTGATATTTTAAAAATCACTGGTCATTTTATATTCATTTGTTTGAAATAGAAAACTGTTAAAGGAATTTTTGGGTTAACACATCCACATTTTTTCCTGCAAACTTTTCAAGACATGCTTAATTTGAGTAGTCTGATTAAAAAGGCTTCTTAAAAAAGCTTCAATGGACAACAAGGTAAAACATATGTATACTCTGTAAAACAATTTTTTTACATTACTGATCTAATGATAGAGAACACCATGCTGCTCAGCAGTTCTGCTCATTGCCTGAAGCTTTATTCTCATGCAGCCACTGACATCTGCTTGTGGAATATGATGCTGATTGGTGTGAACAGAGTACAGAATGCGATCTTTCCTAATTAAGATACATAGGAAGGAGACACAGAGAACCTTTCCCTCCTGACAAGCCAATTTTCAGTCTCTCAGGTTCTGTGCCATCGGGCACAAATCTATTAGCAGCTCAGCAATGATGTGGCTGGCTATCCCCAAGGACTGTACTTCTCTCCCTAACAAATCTTCTTTCTGGGAATTCAATTTGTCAGTCAGATGTTATAGAGAAAACAGTTTAAGCCCTCACTCTCTGTCAGATATACAGCTTAATTCTCTCTTAGTACTTGCTTGTTCATTTCTAACCTTCCCTGATGCCCTTTCAGTTTTTGGTTTTGGGTTGT
>VZTN01005112.1:0-20764 GCA_013400515.1 Erpornis zantholeuca | reverse complement strand
CCAAACAAACAGAATCATGTTACTGGTGGCAATCCTGTGGGGAAGAAATTAAACCATCAGTTATACATATAGACCTGCACCTGACAGAAAGGACCTTTAAGGTTATTTGAAGAGATCATATTCTTGTCTGTAATAATAAGTTTGGATGTATGAAGGATTGTACAGCCTTGAATGGTTCTGGCTGTGTTGGTGATTTGCAAAACACCCTTTATCTACAATCAAGAAATTCTTATTTGAGTGTAAGTATAGGTAGGCACATCTGAGAGCCCAGCAACAGCACTGCTGTTATCTGAGGGGTAAAAGGATGCATGTAGACTACAGCAAAATTGGTATTGACTTCCAAATCGGAAAGATTTTACATTGCACACTTACAGGTTCCTGTCTAGAAGAACAGCTGCAATGATGTCTGTCTCCAGTGCCTTAGTTACAGGGCAGGGCTTGGAAATCTTTGTCCTGTATCAAGTCAGAATTACTTAATTCAGTTGCTTGCTCACACCATATTCAAGAGAAATGATGGAGAAAATAATGAAGGTTGCTGATTTGAATGTTGGTAACTGAAAGGAAGGAAATACTATTGTGTGTTTCCTAACTGTGATTAAAACCAAATCTGCTTTTCTTCAAATCGTCATCTTCTCTACATTCAGCTCGCACAAATGGAAGATAAGCCACATACTATAGAATTAACATTAAGAGTTACAAGGGAAAACAAAGCAAAACAAAACGTAGAGCTGAAGTTAGTCTTCAGTTCTAATGGAATAATTCTAAAATTTTGAGCTCTGGTTACTCACAAGATACTGACTGTTCAGCTTACTTCAGAGCAGAACAATTCTTCGAGAAACTGAAATTTTGGTGGTAAGCTTCATATTTGGGATAAAGAAAGAAAAAAGTATAAGCCTATTTTCTTTTTGGTGGTAAATATTAGATGCTTTCAAAAAGCTGGAACTTGAAGGGCATGTAGCAAACTGTAGCCAGCAAGCTGTGGTTGTGTAGAGCCATATATACAACCTGCTTGTTCCAGCTGGTGTTTCATGTGGACATGCCAATCTCAGCAACTTCTCTACAATGCAGTCTGGTTTAGCAAAACACCACGAGAAGTTGGATGACGGGAAAATTATGAAACCTTCCTTTTTTTAAGTCAGTTGTTCAGCTACCACTTTTTGTATCACCCAGTTTGTTAATAAGAGTGGGAAGCTCAACATTTTAGGCATTTACATTTGGCAATGCTTTATATGAAAAACCTCAGTATAAAAAACCAAATATTTTGACTTTTAAGAGAAGAAGGTGTATCTCTCTTGACACTCCTTCAACATTTACTATGTTGAATTCCTTACAATACAGAGTGATGATAATGCAGAGGCCTCTTGCCTCTAGGCTGTGTAAATTAATATTGTTTATTAGAAGAAGAAAACATATCTACTCTCTACTTATAGATAAGGTCCTAATCATTGTCATAGCTTCAAGCCAAAAAACAAATATGGTTTTTTGTTGGAACTAGTTCAGTCTGATGTGGAAAACAGGAATCTTACAGGAAATGCTTCTATTATTCTGTATTTTTTAAATAGAGCAATGCATATGTGTGAAGCCTAATCACATAGACAGCTACAAGAGCAGAGGAAGGAAGGTAAAAGGACTCTGTGATGGAGGAATGGGTGTGTTCTGATGATCTGAGAACTAGAATGTCTGGCTTTCAGAATTTAAGGCAGGCCTGAGGTATTCTGCTGATCAGTCACTACAGGAGATGAAAAGGAGGTGTAGAAGTGTAAATATAGGTATTTGTGATAAAAATAGTGCTGCTTTTGGAGTAATTTCTTGCCAGGTTAGGTGGACTTTTGACTTTCCCTGAAGTAATATCTGAAGCTTTTTCTGAATTTCTTTGGGATTATGTTTGGATTTCCCCCTATATGATTGAGGGTCTGAATCTGGGACTGGCATGTCTTAAAACCATTTGGGAGCTGCTCACTAGACTGGACAGGGCAGTTTTAATTTTCGTTTAGAGTTTCCTGACGCTGTTTTAAAATTCAAATTACACTAGAGTTGCATTCCTGTTTGTTTTTGTTTTGCATTCCAGCTGAGTTGTTTTGCTTCAGTGGCTGAGATCTTATTAAGAATGTCTGAATGTAATTTACCACTACAGCATAGTATAGAAAGCTATAACTCCATTTTCTTACAATTTCATTTACAAAGTTAAAACCTTTTTTTTATCTCCTTATGGTCTGTAGATGAGCTGTTCACTGACCTGTGTGAATAATGTGACAGTTTCAGATCTTTCCAAGATGATATTTTTAAATTAATGTGATCCTCAAAATCTCTTGTCCACTCCCCTTTTCAAATAGACAGATACACATTTAGTTTAAAATAGGGAAGACCAAGTAAAAATGCTTTGATGAGCTGTGTTCTGCCTCTTTATGCAAGATTCTTTTCATTTCTAAGATCTGAAAATTTAAATCTTACTATGATGATTCTTGATTATCTGTGCTACAGATTAAAGTAAGATCTTTTAAATTTGCATTTTAAATTTTAATGAAATAATCTTCGATCTACAACTTGAAAGCTCAGAGGTAAGAAGCAAGCCTTAAGGACAAAATGGCAGTATTCTGTAGGACTAGAATGCCTGCATTTAAAATTTCAGAATACCTGGCACATTTTCAGTGCTGACTGTAAAAGGGAGTGTACCTGTTTCTTTTATTTACTTATGCATATTACTTTTGGGTTGGGAGACTATACAGCAGTTTATTCTGGATCCCGTACACATGTGCCACAGAAATATTGTTTTGCCCTAAAAACATTAAAAAAAAAGAATTTAGGGTAAGAAAAAAACACCATTTTAATTAAATGTTGAAGGATGAAAGAAACACACTTGCTGGACTCTCTCATAGATACGAGGAGTTGCAAACCTCTTCATAGTAGCTTTTCATTTGGTTTAACTTTCATAAAAGAAGTCTCCTTTTTCAAAGTTTTATGCTTCATTTCCCTTAGCAAATGGCTTTAGAAGTACTTAATAGAAAACAAATCCAAAATCCTTTTATACAAACTACTATTCTTCTTGAGATGAAGAAGTGCCAGTTCTCATTGCTTGTAAAATATTCTGAAATACCAAATTTTGGATCATTGTGGAATTGACTACATCAGATGTCCAGCTGCACCTAAGCTAAAAAAGTAAATCAGAGACCTCTCTGTCATCCTGGGACAGTTCAGGGAAATTTATAGTGAAAGTGGTAACTATCTAAAAAAATTGATTGCTTGTTAACCTATCTGAACAGTTTCTAGGAAATTCAGTTCACATATGCTCTAAAACCTTGTATAAGTATTTTTAAAAGGTATTTTATAACCTATTGCAAAATAAATAAGGCTTGCCATAGCCCCAAGCATATTTTTATTGTGTGGGAACCAGATCCAGCAGTCACATGTTTTCTACACATACTGTGCCAATGCCTGCTTGATACCAACAACTAAGGTTAAAAAAAAGGAATAAGGGTAGAAACCTTTCAAAATGCCAGAATTTTAAACTCTGGTTTTCTTAGTAATTGGTTTTCTTAGTAATTGTTTGGCAGTAAAAGCATAGAAAAGAAAAATCTGCTCTAAGTGCATTCCATTGTTGCATCCACAGTGTATTAATATCAGTATAAGCATTATGCTTAAGCTTTTGCCAGAATTCAAAATCATCTTCACCTTCCATCTGTAAAGAAATGCCACAGACTCCAGTGTCAATCCACTCTATTTTAGGTGTGTGAGCAATACACTTTACGTCTGAAAGAAGAAAAAAATGATAACTGTGTCATCCAGAGAACCAGGAATGCTTCTGATTTTTAAGGACTGCTTCTGTCACAGAAACAGTTTTCTTCTACAGTTTTCTTTTCTAAATTTTAGCAGCCTGACAGTGGAGCTGCTTGTGAGCTTTCCAGCACAACATTTTTTTAATGGAAAATGCTGTTTTACAAAAAGGAATCCATTTGCTAAAGAGGGTCAGTTTTGGCCAAACTCTTAAGTTAATGTTAGCATTTGGGCCTTTTTCAACTTAAGGGAGAATTTTCTGTCATCAAAATGTCATTCTGTTCTGCTCAATGCATTTCTAGGAAAGCTGGTATTCACAATCCAGTTTCAAAGCAAAACATGAAATCTTTTGAGTAGCTCAACTCCCAAATATTTTTTTTTTTTAAATTATCAGTCTTGGAGGCTTTTAATCTGATTTGAGGTAAGGGAAGATATCAGTGACTGGAAAACTCTGTTGCAGAGCAGCAGAACTGCCTCTGTCTTGGCTGCTGTGATAGTTTCTGGCCACAATCCATGAGACCCAAAAAGCAGGGCCAGATGAGCTCACCTGTGCTCCAGGTGCTGTGCCAGGGACTTACACCATCTTCCCATTAAGCTTATCACTTCAACCCATTCTTCAGTACTCCGTCTTGCCTGCTGAAGGCTCTCACAACACCAAGTGGTGTCGGGGAAGGAGCTCCCAAGAGGGAAAGGGCAGTGTGACAGGCAGAGGCACACGGCAGGAACGCACATTACTGTCACCAGGTATGGAAAAGCCACCACTGTGCCCCAGATTCAGCCTGAGGAGGGCTGTGGCTAGTTCTAAGTGATGCCTTAGGTTTTAACTTTTATATTTTTTAAATCCTGTTCTGCTAGTGTAACTCTGAAGTTTCCTGTAGCTTGTTAAGTGCTGTTGTCTTATACTGATAGACATAACAGAGCCTCTCCAGCTTGCTCTTCAAGGACACTCAGACTGTTCTAGGCCAAACAGTCATCTTGGGGAGAGGGGGGCAAGCTTGGGGAAATTCCATCATTGGCTGGGTTCTGGTTAGTGAATTTATGCTGATATAAAAGCATGAAAAACTCGTGACCTGTCATCCATTTTAAGATCCACTGAGGCAGGACCTTCTGGAACTCAAAAGTCTACATCTGAAGGCCTTTCAGATAAATACCTCCTTTTTTCCTTTATTCCTGTCTAGTCTCTGTTTCTAGGTAGCCATTTAAGGCATCATCAGCCATTCCACCCTGTTAGACTAAACTTGTGCAAGGAGGTGATCGAAGCGGACAACAAACTTGACCTGTCTTTGGGGCTGGTTCCTAATATCTCTGTCAACTCTCACTTCCTTTTTTTGTCATGTTTTCTTTTAGATTCTTGCAGAAGGACAACATCCCACGGAACAAATGTCAGCTTTCAGCATACGAAAACAGTCTCCTAATCAAAGTGGTAAAACTGAGTCTCCTCCATTTCCTTCTCCTTGGGAGCTTGCAGGCTGAGGCGTGGCCTCCCTCCTGTCGAGGCCTTGCCGTGGCCCTGGCGCAGCTCCCTCGCAGGGCAGTGGCAGGAGGGGGATTGGGGCCACTGTGACCTGCTTCAGATGCCAAACTATTGGTGTTGTGCACAAACTGTGTTGGCAGGGATTCAGCCCAGAACATCCCACTGGGCAGCAGAGCGTGGTCGAGCTGGGGAGCTAGGTGGTGTGGGGTGAGGTGTCATGGAGAAACCACAGGAGCAAGGGGCTGCAAGGGCAGTGGGAAAATCCACTGGTCTCAGCACCGTCTCTTTGACTCGCACAGGGAAAATGAGGAGAAATTGAGGAAAAGTAGAATGGGGGAAGGGGAGAGAAAAGCTGTTTAATCATTGTCTGACAGGATGGTTTGCTCCTTTGGAGGAATAAAACTTGAGGAGGGCTGGAATTTGCTTTCTATACAGAGAAATGACCAGAGGCAAACTAGAAACAATGAAATTTTCCGTTTCCTTGATCCTCAAAAATATTTCTATCGGCTGAAAAGTTTTGATATGCATGAGGAGCTTGTTCGGGTGGGATGTACCAGACTTACAAAATTGGTGTAGCCACAGCAGGGAGCTGCTTGGCTCTGCTGTATTGAGGACATAAATTTTTATTGTCAAATTGAGACAGGGATGAGCTGCATCTGCCTGTGCTCATGTGACCTAATCTGTTGTAGCAGATCTATGTTTCATTTTCTAGCTGAAGCCTGGGATAAAATTCATAGGCCAGAAATGAGTACTCTTCTGCAAGCCCAGGGCCTCAGGCATTAGCAGATTGCTTGCAATGTTTCTTGAGACGAAAACTATATATATTCCTTGTCTACCACCTTTCTATGAGGTTTCATGAAACCTTCTTTGCACCTAGCAATTTAAAAAAGCCATGATTTCTGAGAAATACAAGTGATTTTTGGGTAGGTGATATCAGTTTTTCTAAAGTACTATTGGTAAAAAAGACAATATGGCACATGTACGGTTAATTTCAATAGCTAGATATATACCAAGTATTTCTTGGTTATACAGAAATGCTTATGTGATGTTCATGTTATTGAAGAATTTTTCTTCAAGATTCAGACGATGTTATGGCTGATAGTGGAGCAGAGATTAAAATGTATTGCAGACAGATGAAAGCATCTTTGGCTAAAAATATTAGGATGAAAAAGCCTCTGGAATAATTTCCCCCCCTTTAGCTGCCATCAACTATCCTTGCTGTAGAGAAGTTTTCTCTCTGGCATGCATAAACTTGAGCTCACATTTTTCCTACTTCTGAAAAACTAACTTTTTCTTTTTTTTTTTAACAATGCAAATGATTGTACCAAATTAAAAATCCTTAAATATTTATGATAAATGAGGAAAAGTTCACATTTTTATGGCTTATATAGTCTTGTTTGCTAATTAAAACTATCTCCATTCTTGACAGTGACTATGAGACAAAATTATTGTTCAAAGTGGTGAAGGTTCTTCCTCTTTTCAGTTTGCAAGAAGTGTTTACTTTAATAGATATTCTAATGAACCTCTGGAGCTTTTCAGACTGGAATGCCTTCATTTTTTTGAAGTCTTTAAAGTCAAAATTTAATAAATATTTTAAAGGGAAAAGCTACTCAATAGGCAGTGAAAAGGCTGATGCAAAAGTCATGCAGTGAGGATAGATTAGTTTTTGTTAATCTACCGTGATTGTCAGCTCATTCTTACAAACAGCATTTTTCATGTCCCTGGTCATTTGTCAAGTGGCTGGATCTATGCTGCTTAAAAAGAAGAAAGGCAAACCTGGGCATCAAGGCCAAGACATGGAAGCACACATCCATGCTATCACAACCATGGCTTCTAAAATATTTGCCACTTCTCTAGCACCTCAGTCTTGGAGAGAGCAAGTCCAACACAGAACCAGAGAACATTTGCAACTCATCAGTGATGAGTCTGAACCTTTCATTCTTTGTCTTTCACTTGGCAGAACAGGGAATTCAAACAGGCACCGTTTGAATTACAGACAGATATATATATACATTTTTAGACTGAATTTTCTCTTTGTACATCAGTGTCTACTTTAGACTGAATTTTCTCTTTGTACATCAGTGTCTACTTTTACAAGAAAAATGTATTGAAAAATGCGCTCTTGGCCCTTGTCACTTAAGAAAAATATTTTGGTGCATTATTACAATTTGATCTTCCACTCACTGTAGCTATGTTCCATTTTTTAATGTTACTACTATGGGTGAAGTTCTTGTATTAAAAGCAAGAAGTACATTTTCTTATAAATCAGAGCAGAATGCCAAAACACAGCTCTGATTTTTAAGAACGATATTACTGACTTCATGTGTTTTCTGTGGGACGTGTTCTTTCTATACACAATGTTTACAGTCTAATTACTGAAGACCAGATTGCAAAGTCTCCTGAAATTTGGTGTTTCATTTTGTGTGAATGCTCAGAGAGTGAGGAATTAAAGGAGAAAACTATGAGGGTCTTTAGAGAAAAGCACAAGATCTTCTGTATTTTTCAATTTTTTGATTAATTGGTTCTATTAACAAAGATTTTGCATATTTAATTTTTCACCTCTTCTCTGGTGAAAAAATTGGGGGAAATATAGCCATTCAAAAAATGAAATTTCTATTTGGTCTGAACTTCTAGCTTTTCATTTTAATAGGTCATGTTAAAATATCACATCGATATTTCCTCTCACCTCAAATAGGTGATGATATGAAACTTAGGTAAACTGAGGATACTGAACAATAGTCATTGCATATTTTGTCTTGCAAAAAGGGCCAAAACCCTCATGAAACAAACCAAAGGAGATAAATGTCAGCTTTCTAATACAGGGAACAATCCATATTCTCCCAAATCAAGTGGCTATCATAGTGTTACTTTCCAAATACACTAACTCTCGGCATTGCTGGACAAAGTTATTTTAGGATGTTCTCAAAAGTAGTTATTTCAGGATGTTCTCAAAAGTAAGTAAGTCTTCCATGTTTGTTTAGCATGTCAGTCTGTCTCTCACAATGACCTTTGAAACCATACACCAATTTTAGTTAAATTTGATGGAAAGGTCTTAGGTCTTAAAAATAGGTCTTAAAAATACTGCTTTTATTAAAGTTCAGTAAAACTAAGTAACAGAGTGGAAAAGAAACTCTGTTCATTTAGCCTTTCAGGAAAAAGCTTCAGCGGGAGTCTGACTCTTTGAGAGTGAAAATCCACATATTTTGGGCTGTTCGTAATTGGAAGGCCATGTGGTCAACTCAAGATTAGCCTTCCTTCAAAATTTGCATCCTGTCACACATCTGCAAATACAAAACCCCCAGACAACACCCCAGGAAATTTGGTGTCAGGATTCATTCGTTTGACTTTCCTGGGATTACTGTGGTATGCAAATTTCATAATTCCTTTATCAGATGATGAAATGTGTTTACATTAGAAATAGGCAAAGCAGTTTCACATTAAGGATGAAACGGAATTTACTTTACTATGCTGGGCTCCTACAGGCCCTTCAAAGTTGAAGCCACAAACTTTTCAAGAAGTAATCTGCACTAAACAGATGTGATAACTGAAGATTAATCTGCATTAAACGTTTATGCATTTCAACCTACGTAATAGTACTTTAGGTTTCCAAAGCTTTTCTAGGGGTTCATTTTCAAGATGTTTCTCTGCATTTTCAGATAAGAAGAGCCCCTCTGTTGCAATTAAAAGCAGACAACAGGCTACTCATGATATTAATAAACGACGGACCCTTCTGCAAGACAACAGCTGGATAAAGAAGAGGCCTGAGGAGGAAAGGTAAGAAAAATATGAAATGCACTTCTTCCATTTTTAGTTCAGTATGCCATGTATCTTTGCATGGAGCATCTACTTTGGATGGTATCAGTCAGAATTAGGGGAATTCAATCAAAAAGCTCTTATTTATTTATCTTGATGAGGTATTGATTGCCTTTTGGAAGTATTAGTTTGCTGAATATTCAGTGACTGTTTTTCATTGGGACTTTTGAGTCCTGAGTATCTGATGAACTTCTGCTCTACTAGTAAAATCCCACATTTCACATGTCTAGGTTGCAAGACTGTCATCAGACTTTTTATAATGAAGAAGATTAAAAATCTTGGCAAGTTCTTTTAAGGAGGTTAAGTCAGAATCTGTTTAAATTTACTCTAATGTAAACTAGGACTTAGATTACAGCAGAAACAATGCCTTGAGATCATGTTATCATTATCTGGTCCATAAACAGCTTGTAGGAAGAGACAATTCTTACTCCAAAATATCTGGAGTCTTCTACTGCTGAGTTCTGCAGCTGGTGCAATTACAGTGGTAGAGGACAGCTGTGAAATCTGATTGAAGACAAGAACAGATTGCCAAGAACAAGTTATCTATTTTTAACTCTCTTTTTTTTTGCTTGAAGTGCTGATGAAAACTATGGAAGAGCTGTGCTTAACCAATACAAATCCCAAGATAGCCTACACAGGTATGGTAGAGTATCTGAACACCTTTCTAATTATATTACCAAACAAAACTTGGTATCCTTTTATTATATCTTGTATATAGCAAGAGCTTGCTTTGTTCAGTTTTAGTCTATACATAATTTCACTGCAAATCTGACTCTAGTGTCAATAATTGATCACTGCAGTGGATCCAGGGTTAGATCTGTTGACCCCTGGATGGTCTAAAACCCTGCATGATACCTTAATCTGAGACAAATACTGTTTTATTACTGATGAGTTGTTTAATAAAATCAGTGACCAAAGTGGCATTTCTAAATTTTTTATTCCAGCAGTAGCACAAATGAAAAGGAAGATCAGAAAGCTGTACTTGGACGATACAGATCTGATACAACCTTGGACAGGTAGGGTTTTTTTCTGGATGTATTATATGTTGTGATTGTCATACCCATGAGAGGTCTTAAAAATGAAAGCATGAAGTCAGTGTTTTTTTAAAGTGGTCATATTCATTAAGTAGCTAAGTAACAGACTTTGAGTGATTTTTGAACAAAATCTCAATGAGACAAATGAAAATGTGGTTTGAGAAAAAGCTCTTTTGATATTTTCTACTTTTTTTGTACCTGTTTCTGTGTATTCTTTTCCTCATGAGTGTAAGTACCTTTCCACAGATGATAACCACTCCTCCCCAGTTTCCTCCCTTTGAAACTCTAAACCAAAAGCCTATCTCCAACAGCTAAGCACAACATGGCTAAACCCATAATTCTTTGCAAATACCATGAGCAAGACCAATATCTGAGTCAGGCTTGTCACACAGGTGCTTAATTTGAATGTTCTGTTCAGCCTTGACCTCTGCTGGGTTTAAGACATGACCATGCTTGTGTTTGTAGATTCTTTCTGTGTTGCATCTTCAAAATCCAGCCACCATTAACATCAGGTATCCAGAACAGGCTGAGGCCATGAGACCCAGCACTTGAATGCACACTGTGGGAAAAGTGCACTTTGTTTAGTTGGGTTTTAGCACCGTGTTATTTTATTTCATGATCCTTACTTCCCTCATAAGAAACAATGCAAAATTGTTACATAAAATGTACCTTCTCCACAGGAGTTTGTAAAAGAATAGGTGGTATCATCATGCTGCCTATTCTTCTACAGCCCAGTGAATCCTGCTGTATTTGTTCACTCATCATGAGGAAGCCATATAACTTCAATTCACCTGTTGCTCTTCGCTGTATATTATCTATTTCCATATTAGCCTTTTTGATTTGGGAATCCAAATCTCCATGTAGGTATTTAAGGTGGGTGCACACCTTGTATGTACACAGAGGAGTAATAACAATGATTTCTATTTCATTTGCAATTCCTCCCCTTTTACTTCATAACATGGAGTTTGCTCTTTTGAGTGCTGCTAAGAGTTGAGTTTTAATTTTCACAACATTGTCTATGTAATTCCAAGATTTCTTTTCTGTGTGATAATTGCTGGTTCAGAGATCAATTGTTTCTCTTGGCAGGCATTACTTTGCATCTAAGAAAAGTGAATATCATCTGCCATTTTAAAAATCTGACATGTTAGCAGATGACTTCTGAAAAGCTTTGCCAGTCTCCATTTGTTTTGACTACCATTAAGTAATGACATTGGCAAGCAACATCATCTCACCCTCCATTTTTCCAGATAATTCATGAACACATGGAAGAACACAGGTCTTATACACATCTCTCCTTCCACTCTGGAAACTTGCCATTCATATCAAACTTCTGTTTCCTACATTTTAAGCAGTTATTTATCTATTACCCATGGGAGATCGGTTTACTTAAGAGCACTTTAAACAGACTTCTATGAAGATTTTTGGAAATTCAGGTAGCATATATCACCTGTGTTGCACTTTTTCACATGGCCACTCACTTCAAAACAATTGTTAACGCTTGATCTTCATGCCTCAAATCCTGATTACTAGTTTAGAACTCATAGTACAATTCTAGTTTCTACAGTGTCACTGAGGAACACTGTTCTTTTGTACCCTTTTTGGTTTATGCTGAGATATTAAAGTATCTGAATTATTTGAGGTTGTGTTTTCATATACACAAATATCTAACATAAAGGGTTCTTAATGTGCAACTGATGACAGAGTACACCAAAGGATTTAAGGTGTAAATATAGACTTCTGAAAACTAATGCAGAATATGCCATAAATGGAGTGAAAAATGATGCTTCTGCCTTTGAATTATCACAATGAGGAAACTGCAGTCAAGTTGTTTATATTCCTCAGTCATCAATGGTCTTTACAAACTGGAATACATCCATTCCAGAATTAATGTGTGCACACCTATTGCCAGCAGGCTGTTTTGTAAAGGATGACCACATGTTCTGCAACTCCTCAAATTTGGGACCTAAGATACTAAAAGGTCAGGTGATGTATCTTCTCTTAGCACCTTTTTTGTAGTTGAATTTGGTATTTCTGGTTCCTCTGTGAAGGATGTTCTCCACTTGGTACAAATCTCTTATTTTCCTATGAATTATTTCTGACAAGCATAGCCATAATATGGAAGTCTCCAAGCTTAGAACTGACCAGTTTGCAGAACATCTATATTGTTTATCTGCCTGTGTGGAAAAAACAGTATTTTTTTTTTTTTTACCTGTCCAAAACTAAAAGGCAGAGTGGAAAATTGAGCATGTTTCTGGAATGTAGAAAAATGTCTAAAGGACTGCCCCTAGTAGGTGCTTCTAGAGACAAATTACCTTAGTACTGGAGATCTCTCAGATCAGTTAACTGTATTATGTCATGTTGCCTATATGGAAAATCATTTCTGCCTAGATAAAATTCTGTAAAATTACCATCTTCTATCCTGAAAATGATCCTAGTGAGTTGCCTGTTTCCAAACTGGATACTAGAGCATTTTTTCACAATTCTGCTCTGTATCTCGTCTGGCCATTACTGTAGTATTCCAAGAGGAAAGGATTTAAGGAATCTGACTCTATATAGTTAAATATATTTTCAATAGCTGATTCTCAAAATGACAAAATAATAATTGAAATATGAATTGATAAGGCTTTTGAGGATATAGGAATAATTTTGAGCTCTTCATTGCATGTGTAAATATGCAAATAATATCTAAAATCCATATTATGTGAGGATTTTTACTTCTTGGATACTGCTACAACTATGTCAAAAAAGGTATTTTGTGATTTGAATTTTGCCTAACCCCATGGCTACAAAATTTGAACACCATTTTCCATTTTAAAGATCTGGGAGAAAGAGAAATGCTGCAGATAACTACATGCAATTGCACCATTGGCTGCCAGCACAAGAAAGTGCCAAACACTATTAAGTTGTTTTCAGAAAGCCATAGATTGATGGCAGTAGATGCTCATGCACTTGTACTGGCATGTAGATCTACACTATTTCCAACTAAGACAACAACTGCATTGTGCAGATGATCACAGACAGCCTTTCTGGATGGGTGGAAAGAATTTATTTATCCTTTTATTTCTCACTCATTATTAGCAACTAACTAAATATTTGACAAAAGGTGGGAGAAAATGTGAAAGTCGGGTAGTGATGAAAATTACATTGCTATTTTTCCATGTACTAAATGCTAATAAGTCCAGAATAGCTTCCAGAAACACTAAATCCAAACTGCATCTACAGCAATTAGATCTGGATAGATGGGACTGAATCAAATGATATATTTTCATTGTTTGCTTTATTAATAATCTAATACTTTGGAATGATAGAAATTACTAGGAAAGCATCAGAGAGCAAACCAAAAACCATTGCAGTGTGTGGAATGAACCTGCTTTCCACATCTTGAACACTGCATGCATCATTTCACTTATGTGAAGAAACTATAATAGAACAAGGAAAAAAAACTTAAAGAGGAAGTTGAGAAAGAATGGAATAGCTCTCATATGTAAAATGTCCAAAAAGACAAGAAGCCCTCAGCTTGGAAAATAATAATGTAGGGAAACAGATTAAGGGTAGAATATCTTCTGTTTGTTGCACTGTAAGAATGAGGAGATACTCTATAAATGTTTGGATAATGAATTAAGGAAAAAAAAAGCTATAAAGGAGAGAGAGAAAAAAAAGGGAGAAAGAACATTTCTTTTTCCTTTAATGCATATATTAATTGTAGTAGTCACCAGCACAGGTTACTGTGGAGGCCGGAAATTTAAATTTGTTTAGATAAACATTACATGTGTAAATGGACCATTGATCCAGGGGTGTCTGTTGGAGACAGTGTTGTGGGTCTGAACAGAGGATATTCTTTGATTTCTTATCAGAAGCTCGAAAGTTATACAAGGAGAAGTTAACATAATACTTACCTTTTTTTCACTTTTTTTTTAAAGCATCTGCTACATTGGGCAGCAATGGAGTAGGATGCCAGATAGAAGGCATTTAAGGCTTTAAAATGAGAAAATACAAAACTAGTAAAGCATTGTGCTGGAATTCTGAGAATTTGCGATGAAATGTGAAAGAAATGCTGGTTCGTTGGCGAGGAGGAAATGAGCAGGAACGCTCTGGTTTGCATCCGCAGCAATGCCAGCAGGTTTAGTGAGACCTCTAGTGATCTTCCCGGCAACTGTAGCTGCTGTCACAGCCGCAGGCTGCCCTGACAGGAGAGGGCTCTTTGCAAAACTGCATTTAAGATTTGCAAAAGTCACAAGAGCACACGCTGGTGCAGATTGTGTCCCAGAACTCCCTGGAAGGCTTTTCCTTAAATGCAACAGTATTCTGTGATGCTTGAAGGCAGGATACAAAATTTTTTATAGGTAACATCAGATAATCGTTCTAGGATTAATTATTTTGGACCTATAGCTTCAGTTTATAGATGGGAATAGATAATTAAAATAAAAACATCTATATATAAATTGTAGCTCAAGATGTGTTCCAGCTGACTTAATCAAATATTTAAGATAACCCAGTCAACTTAGTATTTGTTCTCTATTTCAATGTACACCACTTTACATTTAAGCTTTTCAGAGTCCTCCTGTTCTTACTAAAGAATATTCCCTGTATAGGAAGAAAGCTGGAATAAAAAAAGATCATAATCTACTTCAGATATGATACCTACATGGTGTTTTCTGTGAAAATTTTGAAGGGTTTTAGGCAACAACTGCAGAATCCATAAAGGGCTTGAAAAATCACGTGGGTGTTTCTTCATGTAAATTTCATGGCTTAATGAAATCAGTTCAAGCACAAATAATCCAACATCATTCATAGAAGTTATTCCTGTAGGTCAATACCATGCTTTGCCAGGGATTTAGCACCAGATTATTTTCACATCACATGGATCTATGAAATCTGTAAATAAAACAAGACCATTGCATCTCTCTAGAGATTGTGAGGCAGAGGAAAAGGCAATAGTTCTGTGTGTACTGCTTGACTGAATTTTTCTTTCTTTCTAGTATTCTGATCTCATTCAAAGAAGTTATAATAAATGGTTAGCAACAGTGAGGTTTAATGCATAAAGTCTTCAGATAATAATGTACTAAACTGATATAATTTCAGCTTCTGTTCTCTACCTATTTTGATACTGGGATATTTTTAATCAGTAAACAGGGCAAAATAATACTCTGTCTTTTGCTTTTATTGAAAATTGATTTTAAAAAATTTTAGAGTGTGTATTATAAATAATTTCTATGTTTCTGATAGAATTCCAGCTGGAAGTGATACTGATAAAATAAATAAGTCCCCAACTCTGAACCACAAGCAAAACAACAGGTATGAATTTCAGAAACATTAACATCTAAGTATTATGTATCATAACTTTAGAATTCATGTACATACCAAGATTATACAGAGAAATTATTTGTATGGCAAAATACAGGCTTCATTTGACCAGCTGACCTCTGGAATGTAGCCATATATTCTAGATTATCATTGACGCTTTTTTTAGCTGGTGAGGAGAAAAAAAATATTTTCTTTAGAATAAGAGGAATTTTCCTTAAGGAGGCCTATTTCTCCACACAGATTAAAAGGGAGAACAGCTCAGACTACACATTTACTCAGCATAATGGTTACTTAATAATTTTTTTTTAATACAAAAAACAAGAAAGAATAAGATTTTGAAAAGTGTGGGCATGTTTTAGAGCTCTAGATTTCTCTGCATAAAATCTACCAAATACAATACATAATTCTGAAGAAGGATACATGAAAAAATTCTATTTAGTGCTCTCAGTAGAAAATGCCATTGTACATTGCCAGTGGAAAACTTGAGTACCAAAACATAAAAAATAGTTTTTTGATAGGCTAGCTGATTTTTCCAGTGGAAAACTTTTCTTTTGTCAGAAGGCCAGTCTTTTGTTTAAAACAGTTTTAATTTAAAACAACACAACATTGTTGATACATTATTTTTAAAGTTGCTATGATTCAGAGGTGGCCACTTTATATTGGTAATATGATTCCACAAAACTGAAAAATTATTTTCTAAAAAACTTACACCTATTACCTGATTGAAATTTTCCTTTAAGGAAGGAAAGGAAGAAGAACTCAGCCACCATACTTGTAAATGCTAAGGGACAAATGCATTGCTTTGTGCCTTCATCAATGTCAGTAGAGTTCTGTCAGTAATAAATTACACAGAACATAGTTGCTAGAGAGCACAGCAATTAAAAGTCATCTTCTGGAGAGTTGTGATATTACTCTGAAGAGCAAATCAGTATCTCTCATTTAAAGTTCAATGAAGGTCACTCTTTCAAATTTTAATTTTGGACCATTATGTTGTAAGTCATGGTGATTTCATGACACATGAAGCCTCATATAAATTGGATTTTATCAGTTTTTTTCTGGAGATGGTTTTTTAACAGACCAACAATTAATTCTGATGTGGAACTTAAGAGAGACTTAAATTGTATATATTTTTTCCTGCCAGAGAGCAAAATGATTTTAAAGTGTTATTCTTCAATTTTCCAATTACTATCATTAAGAATTGCAGAGGATAAGACAATAGTATTTGATAAATTTTATGACAAGTCACTGGCTTGGATTTTATATAGGTTAGTTTTACAAACATATAACATAAAGCATTTTATTTGAACAAGAAACATAAAATTTAAAGTATGAACATGAAAGACATTATTATTATAGTGTTTGGAGACTAAAGGGTAGGTACAGAAGTCAAGATTCTAAGAAGTCAGAAATTACTTTGGATATCAAGTAAAAATGCAGTTGTCTAAACATCAGAAGCCCTTAAGGTCTCCCACATCTTGTGTTCTTTGAGGTATATAGACATAATTATAGCATTTACCATACACATTTGTATCATCCTGATAGCAGAAATATGATTTGTTATATTTTTTTTTTAATTTAAAATGATACTCTTGCTGAAGATTAACTCTCCAAATATATTTCCTTAACAGACAATCTTGGACTCCTGATGCAGCATCCACAAACACTGCAGCTACTTCTCCAATCAAGAAAAAAAGGTATTCATTACCACCACTGCTTGATTGCCAGAGGGTATATAGCACTGTATTAAGCCTCAGTAATGTATCACAATTACATTAAAAAATTACCAACTTCCTCCTCCAGCACACTCTAACTCCTCAGCAAACTTCAAGTATTAAACTTTTACATCTTCTGTCTTTTTCCATGGGATTTACAAGTTTTATCTCTGTAGAGCCAGTTTTGTGAGTCTGGTGGACATGGCACAATGGGTGCTAACTCTTGACTGCAGCCCCTAACTCAGCTGGTGTACTCATTTTCAGTGTCCAGATTTAAAACGTTGTAGCTCACTGTAATTGTGAAATCTCTGATGCCAAACTCAACCCTGGACTGTCGCAGTGCATATGAATCACACAGTTTTCTGAATGATACACAGCTACCTTTAAAAATGTAGATTTCAAATAGCATTATCTAGGCATGAATAAAAACAGGATGGAGAAATAATACATTTTAAAATTAAAATTTATGGTGGTGACAGCCATATTTTTCTGCATCCTTCCCAGTTGCATATTCTGTTCATTTGTGGTTTTCTATTTCAAATTTCATGCATAAAAAATGTGTTCAGTAAAATAATGAATGTAGAAATTAAAATGTCATCATATTTATGTTAACAGACCTGTTTATTTGATGGAAGCTTATGGTGTTTTCAGTCCAGGCTCTTGAAAAACATGGAAGGCCATCAATGAATTGCACTACTTCTGGTGTAATTGTTTTTACCTCACAAACAATTGCTGGATTGATAGTTTTGAGAGTAAAAAAAAAAAACAAAACCAAAAAAAGAACTGAAAGTGCTTGTGCTGTTTATGTGACCTCTAATAGCCTGATTGTGTTTCTTGTGTTGATACTTGACATGCTTTCCTTTGTGCATTTTATCTGGTTGTTCTTTCCATGAATGATTCATTTATTTGTACCACTCAGATTGCAGAAAAGACCATCTAGGCTCACAGAATACATTTTTCACAATAAATAGAATTACTGTATTATTTCCCATTCCATTCAGTTTTCTGTAAAAAATGGTCTAAAAAGTATCAACATACAGTCTTTGAAAATACTGATAATTTAAGAAAAGTTCAAGGTATTTTTACATCACTTCTATTCTAACATTCACAGTATGCTGTTCAGCCCCAGAGCATTAAACTAACACGGAAAATTTTATTTATTAAAATTTACAGGCAATCTTGGATGCCTCCCTCAGTTTCAAGTAGTAAGACCCCCACAGAAACAGTGGAAAGCAATAAACGGTGCGTATTAGTGATCACTGCTTGTTTCCTAACTCTTGGCCAGAGGTAATTTTGGGAGCAAGAAAGCAGGGCATTTCTTTGATGGACTGAGTTTGATGCCATGCAAAAAGGAAGCATCCCATGCCTAAGCACTTGTTTGGGCTCCTGATGCCCAACATTGACTGGGGCCTCAGTATATGAAGTGCCAGCAACTTGAGGTTACATAAGTGGTTCCAAGTTTTTTCTATCATGCTCGCATTTTTTCTTCATGATTTCATTTTGGACTATTCCAATTAACTCTCCTCAAGGCACCTGTGCAGTAGAGACACCAGTCATAAGGGCAGGCATCTGTTGCTGCCATTTGGGTTCACTGTCAGGGCTGATACCCTTTTTGGGTATCAGTATGTACAGAACCTCAAAATTTACTAAGTCCCCTGTCAGCAAAGTATTCAAGAAATAGTTTAGAACAAAAAATCAGACTAAAGATACTTGCAGATGAACGCTTGATGTTTATTACTGAAGTTGTGGTTGTTTTCTGGCAGAATAGAAAGAGAACAGGGAATATTTCTTGTGCTAATATCTAAAAGCAGAATATGGATGGTTTAAAATACTAATAAATAAACCATCATGATATTCTTTGCTTATGTCCACTACTGGCTGCAGCATGACCTTCTGCTTCCCTAGTTTTAATGTGTTGGAAATTCCAACATGAGCATGAAGTGCAGCAATGATGAAAATTAAATGAAACTGAAATGAATGGATACACTGTGATGTCAGGTATAAGCCTTGGTAGAATATTGCCTGGGGAGTTTATGGAATGTCTGGCACTGGAAGACTTAAAACCAAGTTTAGCAATTATTTTTAATCTTATTCTGTGTTTACTACCCTCTATCTGTTTGGCCAAGATTCAAAGTCACTCTCCACCCAGCAGAAAGACGGCTCCTAGATGTTAAAGTTTATTTTCTTTGAAGTCAGTATTTACTAGATGTTCTCAATGTGCCAGCTGAGAAGAATTTATCTAGCTTCATTTCCATATCTTGCTAAGATCATGGCAATTTTGAAAGCATAGGATAATGCTCTATATGGCATCCACCCAGCTTCCAATACCAGGCTGGAATTCCTGTGTCCCTCTCAACACTAATTATCCAGTTACTCTACAAGCCTCACAGTTCAGAGAGGACTGAAAACAGGCATATTCTTTCTGAAGCTTTCATGACCTTCCTGGATCCTCTAACAATCCTGTCATCTAGAAGAGCTGGTAAAAAAGTGATGGGCATTTAATGATTACTTGGTTTAACTTTTAAAAGTGCTTTGAAAATGTGAATGCTATTTCAAATTGTGAATATTACTTTGACTAAAAATAGTTACCAAAGGAAAGTCTTTAACTTGCCTGTGAGTTTCAGGAAATAAAGTGCCATGCATCGATGCTAATGAACACAGTTCCTAAAGGTCACTATCAATCTTAAAGACTGAGCAAAGAGCTATGTCAGCTATGTTTTTTCTTCAGACTTGAGAATGGCTGACTGATCCCCTATCCTCAGGAAGGGAGTCCAGCAATCATGGGTGTGTGGATTTCTTGGTCAGGGTTATTTATATACTTTTGTGATTCTGAGATATGATTCTAGTCTTCCATAGTTAAACATGATGTGTAAACTTTCTGACTTCTTTCCCTCAGTTCCCAGCTGATTTAACACACTTTACTGAACACTTGAAAGAAATTACAGTTGGAGCTAATATTATAACAGCTCACTGTATTTGAGTTTTATGGTTGTGATTGTGTGCTGAAAACACAACACTATTAATCAAAGAGATTAACTGGAGAATGTCAATTGAAGAATGATATTCTTAATACTATAAAGAATATGGTTTCAATTTACTATTTTTCTACTTGAGTTAAACATATATTCTGCATTTAAAACTAAAGAAAAATATCTTGGAAGGAAGGGAAAGTAAAAGTAAATGCTGTTGATTGATATAAATCTTGCAAATCCTCCAATACTACTTGGTTTCTGAAATGTTTACTCTTTTCTTTCTCTAGAACCACTTCAGAAAATTCAGAGGCTCCAACGATGTATGTCTTACTTTGTTTTTTAGTAGATTTAGAAATGTAACACATTCCTTTGCATAAACCTCTATTATTATTTTGCATTTATTTATAATACAAACAGTGTATAATTTACCTGGGAGGGTTCCTCTATAGTCAACATTGCAGAAGT
The DNA here is from genome assembly GCA_013400515.1 of Erpornis zantholeuca. Taxonomy (NCBI): domain Eukaryota; kingdom Metazoa; phylum Chordata; class Aves; order Passeriformes; family Timaliidae; genus Erpornis; species Erpornis zantholeuca. Next base: position 219 of record VZTN01005112.1, on the reverse strand, counting down.
ACATGAAGAAGACTTCCTTCCCTGCAGAAATGCAGTTATTTGCATCTAGCTTAGAACATTTCATTGAATATTTACTCAAATTGCAAAAATATTAAACTGCATGAAACATTAAAAACTACTTTGCAATTTTAGTTCCACAGTTATATATGTTTCTAATGCAAATACTCTTTTATATGCAACTGATGCTTTCAAGTCTGTGAAAGAAAGTGTGAGCTATGC